>WURS02082359.1:0-10169 GCA_011762765.2 Rhinocypha anisoptera
CCCAACCCTTTCTACCCCGTCAGTCCCTTCCGCTGCACAAGGAGAGGGAGGATACAGAGAGAGAGAGAGTGAGAGGGAAAGAGAAGGAGAAAAAAAAATTTCCTCGCGATCGCGCGAGTAATTTTTCAGGAAACGTTTGAAGGCGTAAAAAAGGCCCGGGCCCTCGGGCGAGACTGCCGCTCGCACTTCTGGACCTCTCCGCTTTAGACGAAAAAAAAAAAGCGACTGAATGAAGGGAGCGTGAGCCTTTTATTTCTCCCCCCCGCCCCTTGGATTTATGGCTCCCGGCGCCTCAAGGTTGTGAAATGCTTTAATGCGCACCGACGGTCCCTCGGGGGGCCGCGAGGTGACATCTCTGGAGAAATTCGGAAACGCCTCTTCCGTCTCTTCTTCCTTCCTCTGGTGAGGTTACAAGGTGGGATGGGAACAAAGAGGTCCGTGAAGCCTTAAATCTCTTGCAATTATTTCTCGTCGTTCCTCCTTTTTTCATTTAGATCTTCGTGGAGTCGAGCTTATAGCCGGGGGGCCGGGTTCGCTCGGGGGTAGCGTGCTCGGCGGCTAATTTTTTTTTTGGAGGTGGTGGGGAAAATGCGTTTATCCGTTCACAGTGAAGGTGGTGGCCTTGGGAAGTGTGTGAGACTAAAAACTCCACCACCTTGATCACGCCTATCGCGGAAGGCGGCAACCGTTGCAGGCGGACGTCATCTCGGCCGTCATCCTAACCACGGTTCGGTCAGCGATTGGTCTGATGTGGGTGCGTTTATTGAAGTTATTCAAAGAAATGAGCCCTCCCACAACTACCCTGCTGGCCAGCACTTTGATGTCACCTTTCCTGATAATTCCTGCATTCAAGGAATCCCTTGAATACAGGTCGGTTGGGATAGTTTCGGAGGCTCCTCAGACCTTAAGAGTTCCATCCTATTCCCCACACTTGTTTTCCTTTTCTCTCTGTTTGAAGAGCCTAATATTAGAGCGGTTTGGGATTGAAGCAACAATTGGACAAATAAGCTCCCTCCATCGGAAGGGATTAGTACATAATCATCACAGATTATCAATCCAGAGATTGGTTTGTCGCAGCGTTTTGCGCTAATAGGTGCGAGATCTCTTTTCTTGAATTGTGAGAATTGCGTTGGGTTTATAAAGATATGTTTGGAGAGAAGGAACATAGACTCAAGATGTTACTCTTTCGCTTAAGAAAATTGAACACATTTATAACCGACAAAACTAGCCTCGAGCTGCAATTTCCGAATGCCTCTGAAGGAAATATACTTTTGAAATGAACGCGGTGTTGTGCCATGATGGAATTTATTCAATAATAAAGATAAAGTTTTAGCATTGGCTGATGGCCGAAAATTTGCAAAGAGTTCTTCCTTATTTTTGCAATGGGACTTAATATGCCCTGTTGCAATACAACATATGATCCCATCGTGGCGTTCAGGATGCTCGAAATGGAGCCTAATGGACGCTTCTTGCATTGCTTATTCACATTATATGTATACCAAAGGGTAATAAAGAGATCAAAGTCTTACAAATAAGGAAGAATGTAAAATACAATGGCCCTTTCACGATGGATACCATGGATTTTTACGTTTGAGGGACTGAATATTTTCGCGAAAATGAAGACAGTAGATTCACACTTTCCCGGTCCTGCTACGGAATTCACTTAAAAAATGTAGTAGGTCTGGAGTTGATAGAGCAACACTATGACCGAGGCGCTCTCTTTATTCTTAATAGACCATAACACTGAAGGACTGATTACACGCACCTTATAAAAAAAAATCTTGTCAAGCTTCGTTTTGAAGATATGATGAAGATGCGTTTTTTTACCATTACACTTGTTTTCTGATTATATTGTACACGGTGTGTAAAACTAAAGCAAAGGAGCATTTTACAAGTTCTATAGAAGAAGGTGCATTAAAAAACTATAGGAAAGATTTTCCCCCGAAATAGTGACGACTAAGAAATCTGTTTCAAACGTTATCTGATGGAATTATTTAATTTTTGTCGAGAAAATGAAAAAAAGACGAAATAATTCCACAGAGAAAGGTTTATTTTTTCACGACCAGGTTTTGCTACAGCGTAATATCTTAAGGTGGTTTACATATAAGGAAATTTCCATTTATAAACTTTCTTTAGGTGAGGGTAGAGCTCTCAGGTTTATTAGATTCCATTTTATTTGACCGCGAATTGTGCCAGGGAATGATGAAAGTTTGAATCTTCATTTTTAATTCATGGCACACGAGAACTGTTTTATGACACTCGATGCTCTTTACAGGCTGAGTGGGTAAACGCATTGTTATGGCGAAGGAACCATGAGTTGTCTCGCCACAACCGTGGTCTCTTTTCACACATTTTCGCGCAGAATTTTCAAAACGCGTTCTTAGTACTGATGGTTGACTGTTTATCCTTGAGGTAGAAATTAAAATAGCTAACTTCATTAAAGTGGAAAAATTAGAATCTGTGGCATAATCTGAGATCGAAGGTCTGAATTCCTTGAATATTTTCCTAAGTTTCAGGCAAAATTTTCTGTTGAATCTTTGCTCCCGAAAATCGAACTTTGAGAAAATCACCCCAAACACTGAAACACGTTGAACTTATAAAGCAACATCTTTGAAACTAAAGAGGATGTATATAATCAGAAAAAAGAAAGTTACTCGGAAGGGTATGACCATTACATATCTAATAAAGAGCACGACCTTAGTCCTTACTTCGTGGAAGTTATCCAAAGTTGAAATAAATGTAGTATATCGTAGTTTTACATAGAACTTGTTGTAATAATTTATTACAATTACAGTGGTGTAAACCGTACGTTGCTAGGACACCCCGTTTCAGCACACTAAATTATATAAAGGCATGCATTTTTAGTAAAAAAATCTCGTATCCTGGGGACCGCATAGTGTTTGTGTCCACGAATATTAAAATAAGGTTACATGAATTTTAGGGCATTCAGCGAAACTTTTCGGCCTTCAGATAAGTAAAAGTTACTGAAAATGTGCTCGATTCAAAGGGTAGCTTTTTATTATTGCGTAAAATCTAAGATACATTTGCAAATGGCTACCTATTTGGGATACCTATAATAAAAGTTTTTCTAAAAATATTTATCGCTATTACTGAAAAGTGAATGGGGTAAATTAGGATCATAAAATACTTTACATTTTGGTTTAGAGTGTTTGATATGCAAGGAAAAGATTTGCTGTTAGGTCAATTTAAAAAGGGAAAAACAAAACCTTTATACTTTCCTCAAATCTTTCCTAGAGCACAAATGTGAAATTAATACACATACCAATCTGCCCGTTTCCTTCAAATGAAGTAAGGTCGGCGAAAGTGGGATATTATAGGATCAATCTATGGAACTATGGTGTCTCTTATAGGAAATAATATCTATTCAGGTGAACTCTGTAAAATCTTCTAATTGCATTCCATC
The DNA here is from genome assembly GCA_011762765.2 of Rhinocypha anisoptera. Classification (NCBI taxonomy): domain Eukaryota; kingdom Metazoa; phylum Arthropoda; class Insecta; order Odonata; family Chlorocyphidae; genus Rhinocypha; species Rhinocypha anisoptera. The sequence goes on from WURS02082359.1 coordinate 3,425, forward strand.
ATTTGTTAACTTTATGCTGGTTAGATGTTTCCCTCCTTCATGAAAAAGTACTCAAATATTTAAACCCATTTTTAGAAGTATATACCCATCTATGAATAAATATCAGCCTATTTTATTAGTGATTTTAGCCCTAGTTATTAGCATATGTATGTGTGAGAGTTAAATGAATTTAACATAGTCTAAAATCATTCATCAAATAAATGAATGGAAAGAGGAAATTAAAAAATCGAGAATCGTAACAGGAAAATATATTGCTAAGCTACTATTTTCACTGCGCCAGATGAAAAAGTGCGTCAGGTAACAGTGCCCTAATTTATTATCGTCCATATTTGTTATTAGAAATATAAATGCAAAAATGGGAATGTAAAACTTTGTATTTCTCGCCATTATTCTTGTTGTGTTACCTATGCTGGTCATCGTATGAGATTTACGACTATGATAAATAGTGAATTATTCCACGTTTGATAGTTTAAATGACAAGGGCACTGTATTTCTCGGATAAAAACAAATGTGGAAAGTCGTTTTTATTAGCGAAAATAGTCCGGGTATTATTTCATCGCTACATTAACTCTATTATTTCCGCTGTTTAATTTACGAGAACTAATAATGAAAATGCATTTTTCCTTATTTAGAATTTTGATATAAGCAAATTACTCTTTTGTTAACCAAGTGCTTTTGCATTTATGAAATTGGGTCACGTTCACCAGTAGAATTAATTAATGTTTCGCGGAAGCAGGGAGATTTGTGTTCAGTAGAAAAAAAATAATTTTTTAAATCAGGTAGTGTAATAATAACACTAAATTATCTTAATTTGGGCGAGATCTCGGCTGAAATGGCCCCTTTTACGCGTAATCCAAATTACAAAGCTGCGTATTACTAGTGGAATTTGTCATTTGTTACTTACAGTTCTGATACACGAATTTTCACTTCATTAGTGTTTCGATGAAATTTTTTAGAACGATAACTGTTTCTTACGCGTGCGGAAAATCTTAGAGATTTTACACTTGAAATTACTGCCGGACAGTATTCTACTAGTTTAAATCATTTACTCCTTCGTCGCATCTCAAGAGTCACCGCTACGGCATTCGGCGAGGGGTGAATATTCACTTATCTTTTTAATGCCACTAAAAGCTTAAATTTGAAGAGGCATTGGGTTAGATGTAGCGCGCAAATCTAACCTGAGGCTCATCAAAAATCTACCGTAACAGGTCAATTACCTTCAATCAATAGCTTAAAAAGAGATAGATATATGTGAGAGTAGGATGGAGGGTTTCCTGAGGAGGGACCAAGGGCACTTAGACCTAATGGTCCATTGTACCATGCCGACCGGATTGGTCTGGTGGATAACGTGCTCGCCAGCTTTTTTTTTAGGAGGTGGTGCGGAAAATGCATGTATGCACTCCCAGGGAAGGCGTCCCTGGGGAGTGTGGGGGACTCGGCCAAGTGTTTAGCTAACCCAAAGGTCGCGGGTTCGAATCCCGCCTAGGGTTTGGGTGTTGTATTTGTCCAATAGGGATTTTTCTAAGAGTTGAAGAGGTGCGAAATAACCCTAGCCGTCGAAGCACCCTATGAACAAAAATACTACTCCATTGTACCATAGAGACCAATGACCTTAGCCGGTTCTGGTTAGCCTGGGGGTAGCGTGCACGCCGGCTAACCCAAAGGTCGCGGGTTCGATTCCCGCCTAGGGCATGGGTGTTGCGTTTTTTAAAGAGGGTGTTTTACATGATTTCAAGAGGTGCGAAATGAGCATAGCCGTCGATTTACCCTTTAAAAAAATACCACTACTACTGCTACCAAAGGCTTTACTGAGGGCCAAAGTGTCCCTAATGGGTGTGAGTGCCTAACTTCCTCAGGGTCCATGAATGGTGCCCCAAGGAAGTTGTTCCGAGTTCTGGCAACTGCCGGACACTCGCACAATAGGTGAGACGTAGTCTCAATACCATCTACAATTGGGTGAGTCCACGACTCCCAAGAGGTTTAGGTGCCTATTGATCCTGTAGTGGCCAGTCAATAACCCCACCATAGTCCTGATCTCGATTCTGTTCAGAGACAGAAGTTTCTTGGCAATGCTAAGCCTTGGTCCTCCTATGTGGAGCTTGAACTGCCTTAGAACCCCAGAGGTGTGCCAGATCTCAGAGATTGAATGCTGGGATTGAACCCAGCATTCAATCTCTGACTTGCCCTTACTGGGAGAGAGCATAAAAATGAGTTAAATAAAAATTAGCTTCTGGAGGATGTTTACTTTTAAATTCCTGCAAAATAGTAACTAATTTTGTCTATGGTTTAAAGGTTAAAGAACAATGTTACCATGCTATCTTAAAAGTTCATTTAGTGCGAGCGCGCAGTTGTACATAGGACCCGGCTGGAGAGAGGCTACTTCTTGAAATGGAGAAAGTTAAGAGTATCTTCTGTCTTGCAATACTTCTACTTCTAAGCATTACCCTGCAAGCCGCCGCAAGGACGTGTGGCAGGGGGTGTGAGCCACCATCAAGTCGTCACATTCACTCCCAAGTGCACATGTTAAGAAACACATTGCACTCAGAATGAAACTACCCGCATGCAAAATAAAATAAAATATCAGAACGCCATCCAGAACATGCGTGACAATGTTAGACTCATGAATACCAATCGTTTTACAACAAATTCACATCTCATGCGGAAACAAAGCAAAACAACACTCAACATATAATAAAAGAAAAGAGAACATGCAGGGTGAAAATAAAATATATACACCACTCTTCCTAAGGATCCCTAGGACCTAGTTTATTTTGATCTCTAATGGTTCGAGGGAGAAATGACATTTTAAATCTATTTGTTCTACAATCTATCTCCCTGATTTTCCGGGCGTTATCTGATCTACCATACTATGACGGGGTTTTCAATATACATTTAACCTCCTCATTGAAGTAATCTGCTTCAAATTTATACAACAAAATTAACCTATATTTCAGCCTACGATCAACGAGTGGTTTCCAGCTCCCAACTCCTCCAATAACTTTTTTACACTGCTACGTTGATCATAAAAGCATTTAGCAAATCTGGCTGCTCTACGTCAATAGAACGTCATTTTGTGAATACTTATCGGATTTTAGCCAGTATTCATACAATTTAACGGTGTCTGTATTATTTTAGTGTCCTTAGATACCAGGGAAGTTAAATTCTTAGGAGGCGACAATTTCGGGAGCGTTCCTAGATTTTTATTTGGATTTGGCTACTTAGTGAATCATGATAATTTGACAATGAGAGTAAACGTTGGAGTGTCTATCTTTTCACCTGAAAATTATCGTATGGTATCCAACCAAATAAAGATAGATTTCGCATGACATTGGAAACGCTATTGCGAACGTCTTTTCCGGCGTACGAAATCTAAAACTTATGAAAACGGGACGGTTATTGTTTGCTATCCTATGTTTTGCTATCATGGTTATTTTTGGCTACCGGTATCTTCGAAGTTATCGTTTGATACCTTGTCGACAGAGATTGACTTTCCAATTGCTTGTTACCGTGAATGAAATGGTGGAATATATTTACAGGTTTCTACTCCTTTCAATCCCCATTACTACTAAGTAGTGTGAGGTATGGGAGTTAGAATTAAATTTGAAAAAGTGCGTTACAATGAATTTTTGAAATAATCCACTACACCCGAAAACTTTTTCACCGTTAAGGAAACAAATTTAACTAACGTAGAGTGTGCGGAATATTTATGTGTTACGATAACGGAAGATCTGTCGTGGAGAAAACATGTTCGGGAAATATATGAATGGCAAATAAACAGTTAGGATTCGTAAGACGGTTACTAGGGAAATGTAATGAGACAGTAAAAGAACGCAGTTACTTTTCATCAGTCAGGCCTCATCTCGAATACGCGTCAAGTGTGTGGAACCCTAACGAAGCAGGACTGGTTTTGGAGTTGGATCGAGTGCAACGTAGAGCAGCTAGATTTGTGAAGGGTTGTTACCACCAACGTAACAGTGTAACAAGCTTATTGGAGAAATTAGGTTGGGAACCACTTGCTGAGAGTAGGTTGAAGTACAGGTTAAACTTATTTCACAGATTTCAGGTGGATCACTCCAGTGAAGAAGTCAAATATATATTACGAGCCATACTACGGTAGATCAGATCACGTATATAAAACCAGAGAGATAGACTACCGAACGTATAGATATAAAGTGTCATTTTTTTCCACGCACAATTAGAGACCAAAATAAATATGAGCACAAGTTCGGAGATAATAGTTAGGGTAACTAGTGTATGTATGTATATTATCTCTCATGTTGTTTAAAAAAATAAATATTAATTGATTTTGTTCCCGCATGACATGCAGTTTCTTTCGTCATTGAAATATTTGCATGATAGTGGTTTCTCTCTGCATCTGTATTACGTATATATATCTAATATGTGCATGTGGGAATGCATGTCTCGTGATGGCTCACTCACCCCCTGCCACACGCCCTTGCGGCGGCTTGCGGGGTATTTCGTAGAAGTAGACATGCCTATGTAAATCTTTCATTAAACATACTTAACCGTAACATTTGTACTGCATTTTTTTATGTCTCAGATTATTTTTCCTGAATTTTTGGCGTCAGCAAGGGCGTGCGGCCGAAAAATATATGTGCAAAAATCACTTAACAAAGTGTGCCAAAATGGGGAAGTGCTCGGGAATAAAAAGGTTGTAATTATTAAACAATTTTGTACTTCAGCCCGGATTCAGAGGAGAGCTTATGTCCAGAAGGCAGTTTATTATCACAGGTGAAAATGTCGGTAACAATAAGTAACAGCATGCTTTTGTTTGCGTCTTCACTCTAACACAGCTCATGTAAAATGTTTCTTCACTCACAATTTTAAAAACAGTTTATTTGATTATTTTTTTAAGGATGTCTTTTTTAATCCATTAATGTCAGAAGATCCCAAATCCCGCGTAATTTCAAAAAGTTTTCTCCAACTATATTGGTCCAGAAGTTGAAGTTTTTCAATGAAAGTGGCCTAAGGTACCACTCAATGTACGACTCTCTGATTTTCAAGATCTTCAGCTGTTAGAAACCTTTTCCCCAACATTATTTCCCTGCCCTCGATAATGACCCTACATTTTTCTCTCTCGCTGGCTTTCATGTGCGAGTTATTCATCGCAGCCGGACGTCTTCCGAGCTCTCTCGATTTTTTTTCTCCATTGTGACCTCGAGTGACACCGAGGCTGATGAAACGAAGATAAAAAACATCTCCAATGCTAAATCAGGGTGTTGAAAAAAAAATCCGGTAGCGCGGAAGACGAAACGGGAACAATGCAAAAGTGGGAAGACACATTATCCCGTTACTGATAGAACTGTCCCTCGACAGAAATGGGATGCTTTCGAGACTCAGTCCAGTGACTAATTTTATGGTCTTTCTTTAATGCACTTCGCTCCACTGGCACTAGAGCTTTGCTCGGGCAAGTGAGGGAGGGGTCCGTTGTTGGAGGATCGTCTCACTAACACCGCCCCGGTCAGATAATCATTTATTTATTTAAGTTTAAAGTTCATCCAACAGTGCCAATTAAAGGATAAACTAAGAACAATCGGACATTACAGGATAAACCAATACAATTAAGCATTACAGTTTAAACTAATACAATAGAACATAAACAATCAAGAGCCATATACTTTATATAAACATTTTTAATGCTATTTATAGTAAAAATATATTTCTATTTACAATAAGTCTACGTGCTGTGAGATGCCATTATATTTTTCACTGATTCTATTTAGAATGGCAATTTTACCTTCTTTTGTTCGGTCTGTTTCTTTCGAAAAAGGACCTGAGACTCCTTTGGTGAAATACGGGAATATGGAAATTAATATTTTCCAGTTAATATACTGTCTTCACCTTTATTTACTGTGTCAAATAAGAATAGATGCTCAAATTTGCTTCGTCTTCCCTCTATCCCTCCATTCCAAAGATCTCAAGTAGTTTCACATATGATATATTGTTGTCTCTGTTTGGATAAGCGCCCAAACATCGGAAATTTCCCTCAGGAACCTTTTTTGCTCACGTTCTTCCAGAGTCTTCCAGATTTTTCTAGGATGGGGACCAAACAATACAACCATATTCCGTCCTGCTTCTAATTAGTGAGATGTGCGACATTTTTAGGGCGTTGTTGCTGAAGGCTGAGGCAGCTCAATAATATGAAACATACAAGTTTGTTTGATGCCGTGACTGTTTCCCTATAGTGGTCGAAAAAGCTAAATTTTGAGTCATATTGTTATGTCCCGGTTAATTTTATTGCGCTTCATTATTTTATTGCCTCATTATTTTTCAGAGTCAGCTTGATTCTGCGTAATGACCACGGAACTTCCCATTGCTTGCCTCCGCGGTGCAGATAATCGGGACTTGCTGTTGTGAACGGACCTCGAAGCCTCGCCATCCCGAAGAAGGGAGGGAGTTTACTCTAGCCTCACGTGAGTATATTCACATAAGTCTCGAATCGGAGCTCTGCCTTTCTTTTCTCAACCTTACTATACAGCCCGGAGATCCACCTTCGAAGCCGAATATCCTTAGCGCCAGTCGAGATCCTAAATCTGAGGCGTCCCAGCCGCGAGGGCTCGAAGGGGGACGCGACAGTATTTTATGCCTAGATCTTTGATCAGAATTAGAATACGAGTAGTGACCGTTGATCACCCGGGACGATAGACCGATCTTCTTCATCGGTGGGGCACACGACGCCACCGCATAACAGGCCATAATCTCGCGTGCCCACCGACGCCTCTCC
>WURS02082370.1:0-10169 GCA_011762765.2 Rhinocypha anisoptera
GGTGGGGTTGGCGGATCATTACCGAGGGACCGTGCCCGCCGTTTTTAACGAGGCCATTCTCGTGTGCACACGTGACTCAGAAGGGGAAAAGGGGGGGGAGGGACGCACGCGTGCGTTTCGCCGTCTCCGTGATCTGTGTGTGTGTTGGTTAGGGGGCGGGGGGGTGCGGTGCCCTGTCCTCCGCCGCGGGGGGACTAAGGTTGCCGGAGAGGTTGAAATCAATGTATCGGACATCGCTAGATTCGATATTTCCAAGAGGGCGTGCCAGATTTACGCAAGGAGAGCCGGAACACCCTCGATACACATCAGCACTGCTGAGACTTCGATAACGCGTGCCGGAGAAACATGGGTCACGAAAGAAATCTTTCAAGAAAAACAAATGACCTGAGGATAGCTACCGGTAGGCACGAGTCCCAACTTTGGCGCAATGCCAGTGTTCGGCGGGACTCGGAACGACCTGCGGAAATTGGATAGTAAAGAATGAGCCTAACATTTTTTATGGCTCCAAGAAACAAAACACTTTGTATTTCCACATAAAATAATTTAATGAAGACCCAGGTTTCAACACATAGTGTCATCATCAGGTCGGTCTGATCACCTGGGTCGTCATTAAGTCATTTTAAGTGGAAATACAAAGTTTTATTTGTTTGGAGCCAGGATGCAGTTCCACTAAGTTACGCTTGAAACCATTTCTTCTGTGTTTTTTTACGTATAAGAGTGCAGAAAAGATGGTCATGACAGCTGATAGAGGAAGTTATTGAAGGAAATCTGAAGGTAGAAACAGTACATGTAGAACAGTGGTTCTCAACGTGGGCGCTACTGTGATTTTGGGGGTGCTGCTTTGGTCTAGCGGAGCGAAAGAAACAAGGAAGTTACGATCGGTGGGGCTTTGGGTATAGATTTATGGAACCAGGGGGGGCAGTGACTCGAAAAAATTAAGGAAAAAACTGACTTAGAAGTACGTTGGGTTCTTCGATTGCAGCTTGAAAGTAGGGTATGCAAGAAAGAGGTTTGAATGCATTTATTGTAGGCACCAAGTGCATGCATGTAGGAGTATGTATAGCTGAAGAAGTGTATATATATTAGATGATATGCAACAAGCAATCACTTAATGGCCTCCGCAGGAAATCTGGCCACGATTGGTAATGCTGCGGGTTGAAATAACTCCTGGCAGAACTGACTGATGGAAGGCCATCTTCAAAACACCGATGGTTCTGCTACGACTTCTCCCTTAATTCCATCCACTCCATAGGGAAGAATTCAAATCCAAAGGAGAATTACGTAAAGGTAAAGTAAAAGTACAAGAGGAAAAGTACTCCAATCACTCTTGAAATGAAATCCTTCACTCAGTCGAACCTACAGTTCTCCTCAAAGCTGCTGTTATGCCCTTCCTGCCTGCATATTATTCCTCTTTTTTCTGAAATCGGAATTAGATCCTGCACCGTATGCCAGTGGTCGCAAAACTTTAATTAATTTTTAAAATTAATTTTGGACATAGTCTGGTACAGTCTTTTGGACATAGTCTGGGACATAGTCTTTACCTTCTAAAGTTTCACGACATCCCGAATCTCCTACTTGATCCTAGTTCTCCTACATGATCGCCAATGTCTGTGTCCTCTCTCCCATGAGCATCTCCTCAATCGATTATCCAAGTTAGTCATCTGGGTTCTTATCTTATCCTGAAGCTTTAATATTTTCTTATCCTTCGTAACCTTTGAATCACATGTGCTTATCCCTGACCGTCTTCCAGTTCTTAAATTTTTAACGTTATTGCAAGAGTTTTACCGTGTTAAAATATTCCTTCCACCTATCCCTTGATCTTTTTGTCAACGAGCACCTTTCTCTAACCGTTCTTTAGTAGTTTCGTGTGGGTTGAGGCCCTTTGTGGCTTTGTGTCCTGCTCTCTGGATTCTAAAGATCTCTTCCCTCCTCGGTCTGCTTCCAACTTAAGCCCGTCCGTGTGCCCCGCCTTCCCCCCTCGCCACTGCTCTCTTGGCATCTTTATTCGCACACCTTTGTGTAAATCACTGTCATCTTATGCCTTCATTATTTCTCGCCCTTTTGTCTGCTGCCTTTTTAATCTTCGCCTTCTCGTACCTCCTCTCTATTCCACGTGCCTTTGTCTTCTGGAGACCTCTTCACCAAAATATATTCCAAATACTCCACCGCCAACCCCTCACGGCAGAATCTTATTGTTCTCGCTCCACCGTACCTTCAAGCCTTGGACTCGGCTTCTCGTGAGACCTTTTCTCTGAGCTGACCCCCAGGAACAATTCATATTTGTCTCTGTTTCGTTACCTGGACACTTCATCCTATCCCATCTTTGTTCATTTCGAAATTCATCACAACTAATCTGGGTTGTACTGAGGCAACCTCCCCGTTGCTGTTTCTGCCTTCATTCGGCGCACCAGAATGTTACTCTGTCTTTTTCTACCCCCATTGGTTTGCGTTATACTCTTTACATCCACCTAAAGAGTCACTTCATAGTTTTCCACTGAACTCAACGAAACTACGTACCTCCTGTTCCACCATCACCTCCTCTATTCAACCTTCTTTCCCCTTTAAAATTTATTGGGTGTAATGTACTTAATTTCTCCGGAATCCTACTATTGACGTGAAACATTTCTTCTAGAAACCGCTACTTGTTCTCATATCCACTTACGTATTCACTGGGGAGAGACAGGCAGGAATAATACGCGCCACACCCTCCGCCACAAATTATTCTGGACTTGCTTCACTCTCCCCTTTTCCTAATTGCCCACCAAGTATCTGTTGTACTCCCGTTACTCACGTAAACTACTTATTCCTTGGATGTCTTTTGCCCGATTACCCAGTTTGTCTGATTCCGCGTACGTCTCGCGGTGCGAGCAATACAAGTTCCATATTTCTCTCTGTCGTATATCCCTCCCTCTCCCCGCGTCTTGTTGATTCTCTCGGCACGAAATTCCTGACCTCCTCTCGCTCTCCCCCGTGGCCTCGTCTGCCCCTCACGACTCAAGTCCTCCCGTCTCGTTTCTCAAAAGGATTCGGTTGAAAATCCCACGCCATCCTCGTTAACAGGGGTCGGAAGCTGTGGCATTTACCCCTGGTACGAATATTGTATGTGTGTGGCGTTATTCCAGTGACCAAATGACACCCTTTTTTTACGAACCCGTCTAAGTCTGTCGCTGCATAGTGGTGATAAGGGGGTGCTCCCCATCACCAATCCATCTATTTTTTGACAGTATGCTTAAAAAATAGTTTTGTATGACTCACTTTTTTGTAGTAATTTTACGATTTCACTAAGGAATAGATGGGACCTTGTGTATATTATTCTGTTTCCGTCCTTTTGCAAGTGGGAGTACTAGTAAAGAAGTTGCGTAAGTGAATAAGATCATATTACAGGGTTGGAGAGAGGTTGTTTCAAATAGTTTGGGACAGAAATAGTACATCAATTTTTAAACTCGCAATCAGGGTGAAATTTTGTCATTTCTCTTACTGGGAAATTGTTGTGCTGCCGATTTTTTTGCCCCGCTGGATACTAAGGGCCAGATGGGTGTTTTGCTTTTGTCTATTATGTTTTGAGTTCCGTAGATCCTGGAGGCTTTCGGCTTCATCATATTGTAATCTTCGTTTTGGTCGATCGTAACAGTGGAGATTTTCTCTATAGTGCTGCCTTCGATAAAGTCTTCACATTCTTCCAATGAACGTGATTTGCACACCATCAGCACTCCTGCACCCTTATGCGCTTTTTATGAAGTATTTTTTAAATGTTTCAAGGTATTTTATAAACTTTGCATTCCAGATTTTCGTTTCTTCTGGTGGCCCTTTTTTGGATTTCAGATTTTTTTGGAGCATGGATGATAGTTTACTTGCGAAGGCAGTTTCGGAGCCGAGTTTGCAATTTTTTAATGAGACGTCACGATCAACCGTAGGTTCCCAAGACGCTTGGTACTAATTGTTCGGCAGCATACGTACTTTAAGACTCTTTCTAAGAATTCCTTTTCCTGATCCCCCAATTGAATTTCCGTCCGATTCTCCAGTGGTGGAGTGCGTCTGACGCTACTTCTCTGAAAGGGAGATGTGAATTGCTACTAAACGCAGGAACCAGACAAGATTTTTTTCTCATATCAAAAAATACAATTTTTTCTGAGCGATTTTCTGCACACCTTTGCCCGCACTTAATCTTCCAATGTGTTCACTTCCGTCCCTTTGTAGCGCCCTACATAGTGCAGGATAAAACTATATTGGGAAATCAGTTCCTCTTTACATACCAGTAGCCCCTTTTCACCCAGTAGGTTTTGAGGTATTCTTACTCCGATTCTCTCTCTGCCGACGTCTTGGTGTGGGATTAATTGAGGTTGATGTTCTCTCGGATGGCACCACCCGGGACTAAACACAGACTTTTTACGTAGTAGATGTTTAGCGACCCCAATCGATATTTAATCTTTACTTTCCCGCAGAATTTGGCCCTCATTGCCGTGTCAGCTTTCATACAGAACTCGATACTCAAATTTGTGAAAATTCATCATTACTTGAATAAAAAATACGTAAGTTTTCACACACTCTTATTTCATACTCGATGAGTTTTACCAGAACCGACGTCATCAGGTGTGGTTTAGCTGTATACGATAACCTGAATTGGTTCGACAGATATATCTTATGCGTAATATGGAAGGGAAGAAAAATTCGGAAGGAATTTATTAGTAAAAGAGATGGTTTCAGGCTTAACAATTTGAAATTCTTTCATCTTGACGAACAGAAGAATAATCAATCCAATTTTACAAATCAAATATTTATTCTTCCTAATAATACTCGTAGTAGGAATAAATATTTGATTTGTAAAATTTTAGTATTTTTTCTTCTGTTGTTCTTCATTATTAAGAAAACTTTTCGTCTATTACTCATTGGCTATTTCTTTTGAAATTAGTTCTCATTTCTTTATTTAATTTGGTTGCGCTCGCTCCTCTTAGACGTCATTCCTTTGTCGAGTTAGTTGTTTACCAACAAACTAGGTGAGTTACAGTTTAGTGAAAACTGATGAAAATGGGAACTTTGGTACGGAAATACTCTATCACAGAAGTAAGGATAGCATTTGAGAAAAAAGGCGATGGTGACTGTTAAGAGTGAGTAAAATAATTACGAAGACATAAAGAGAATGACAGTTGACGCGTTAGCTCGAAGAGTCGTTAAAAATCAAGTCTTCATATCGTTAACAACATGTTTATGCCACAAATTGTTTATTCCCATGATGGAAACGTTATAAAATGAAATTACGCAGCTTACTTAATTTGACGTGTCGACTTCCCTCGCTCAGTTTAACCAGCCATAATCATTTCCGCAGTTTACCGCTTTCACAAAAGAATTTCTCTCGCTTACATTGATCGATGAACGAGTACTTCGATGGGGCTAAAGAAATTAGCGGTTTTTTATTGTATTCAACGCGGGAATTAAAGCTGCGCAGTTTTTTTTTCCTACTCATGGTTTTGGACCGGCGTTATAGCTTGTTTGTGAAAGGAATGTCATTTGAAATTTCTCACTCTTTGTGAAGTGCAACGGTATGCACTCAAATGCATGATCGCATACGCTTTGCGGATGTCTTTGTGTCTTTTCGCTTTGTGAGTGTCTTTACTCTTTGTGAGTATCTTTTCGGATGACATTGACTCGCCTCTTACTGTGAAGCATTAGTGTGATAGGTACCGGATAATTCTCGACAGACTGGACGTGGGAGACCTAGGATCTATCCCATGATCTGACCCGTGTAATTATGTTCCTGAAGGAGACAGCAATTTTTAAATTGATTTAATAAATACTTTAAATTTTATTTAATTTTCCGTTATATCAAAAAATATGTATCTACCTTTTATAGAAATATTTGAGCTGGTAAAACTATTTATTTTTATTATAATATAGTATATTATATTTTATCAATTTTTACGTATATTTTTATGTAAGTTCTAGAGGTGCAAAATGATCTTAGGCGTCGGTGCACCCTAATACTTAATACTACTACTCTTTGCGCTTTCTTTTATTTTTCATCCGTATTTTTCAATCGTGTTGACGTGGTCATCAGTACTGAAATTAAGTCAAAGGAACATCCTTTGGAAGTGGCATTTCAAGTCCTTTGGGAATGAGTTATAAATTGATTGGCCGACAATTCGTTGACGACTAGCCTCGTTAAGAAATCGTTCTTTGTTCGTAGCCGAACAAAAGAAACCGGTAGATCAGACCAGTTGGGGTAATTGTCTCCCCTCTGGGGAGGGGATTCTAGGATATTAATTGAATTAGGCAATTAAATTGAGACCATTATTCAACACCATCTTGTAAGCATTTAGCAACATTTTTTCCTCCATTGAATTTGTAATACACTCCTGTGAAAATATCCAAATAAATTTATGGGTATGTTCTAATACAGAGAATTAAAAGATAAATTTAAATAAATTATTTGAAAATTAACATTTTTGTAAGACCATTTAAAGGAAGGATGAAACTTTAGTGAAAGTGGGTCGGTCAATTGAGCATAAAAGTTTGAGAACCACCGCAGTAGAGACACACGTGGAAATGTAGAGACCTTCATATTACGCCGTTGAGGAACCTTCCAGTTCTAGTTTGATCCATCGTAACAAATACCTTACTCTTAAATCAAATCCTAAGCGGTCCTGGAGCTTGATAAACACACTTACAATTTTCACAGTGTCGTGGGCGTCATCGAAAACGGCCTTGCGCACTCTCAGGATTTAGGACGGTGGGCAGTGAGATGGTGCGACGAGGGAGGGGGGAAGAAGAGGGGGATTACCCTGGGGATTCAGAGCTCGTTGGAGGGGTCGCACCTCCGACCCTGGGTGGGAAAGGACAGATCCCGGATTATCCGCGGGCCATCCCTTTCCCGTCTGCTACCCTCCAGCACCTCTGTCCCCACAGGGTTGGACTTAAACCCTTCGGACTTTGACCACCCGTCCCCACCCAACCATTATGAGCCGTCAAGTTCCGATTCAGGCAATTCTCGAAATATGTCAACGTGACCTCGATTTTTTTTGCGGTTCAATGTTTCCTCCTTTCGATTTGTTCAATAAAACGTTCAAGTCGTCTTCAAAAACGTTATTCTTAATTATGTACATGGTCAAACAGCGTTGAATCTCGTATTCCACCTTTAATTGATGTATGCGCTCGGGAGTGTCTCCCAGGTGTTCTCTGATTGAACGATCAGCTACGTCTGTCCGCTACGCAGACTCATTCGAGCGTTGAGCTGTGTCTGCTTCGTAACACTCTTGGTTCTAGCTTGGAAGCTTCCTGCTAGAACCGATCGTTGCACCGACCACTGGCGTTAAAAGCAGTGGAACAAATGAATAGCTCACACACAGTTCGTGGTACGAATCTCATCGTTTCGAAGTTTTAAAGTTTCATTTTTTCCGTCGGGTCATCGGTTATTTTACATATGTAGTCTGGCGAATGATGTTCCCTGTAATAGTTTCGTGGAAAATGTGTGATAGCTTTTTTCGTTGATTTGATTTGATATGATTTTATTAATTGTTCTAAGGCAAGCCCTATAAGAACATATACTACTGTGGCAAAATCACCGTTTCAATTAACGTTGAGAGATATAGTTACAGTAAAGTTTCCATCCGCGTTCCTTCACGTCCCACCCGTAACCATAGTCTTCTTCAAACCCATAAATTCCGTCTTTCCATTTCACAGCGATCTGTTTTCCAGCGAATCCCTACAGAATTCAATTCCCTTGCCACTCAGTTTCCCTCCCAGGATCTATCCATGTCGCGAACCGTTTTCCAATCCTTACTTAAACGCAACCTCCTGATTAGAGCTCACCCCCACAGTATACTCCCTTAATTTTATCTAATCCTCCATGTCATTTGTTAATATTTCCTTATGTATTATTTCTGTTTAATATTTTTTTTATTATTTAAGAGGCCTTTGGGCTGTTTTTGGTTGTTTTTAGTATAAATAAATAAAAGTATAAGTGTAAATTGAAGGTAAACATGTATCTGGGCTAAACATCGCCAATTCATTAGCAGAAATTCTTTCAGCCCAAATAGACATGACCTTAATAGGAAAGAATAATGGCGACGACAGTCCTTACGCAATCCGGAATAATTTACCCAATGGGAAATGCATGGAAGCTTTGAGAGTGACGCTCAAGTCCAAAATTAAAATTTCCTGGAAGTGCCTTCCTCTGAGGGATTCTGAGTAGTCAAGGGCGTTTGAACTCAAGGCACTTGACAGAAGAGGCCTTTGACTCCGCGCACTAAGTACTCTCTGAGTGCTTTTTTACATTTTTTTTATGTTTCCTTCTTTGAAGTTGGGAAAAAAACTGTTGTTCCTGGTTCAACCGCAAATCGTCGAAATTTCATTATCGCCAAGATAATCACTTGGCATAGGGAATGACTTAGCCTATTTATATATGAATATGTAAAGGTATACATGTACATAACAAGGCTTAAATATTTATATATTAAAATATATATACGTATGTACGTATGAATTTATTTATTTTTTATTATTATTTATTTATTTTATATTTGTTATTCATTTTTCCATTTATTTTTATATACATCAAGGAAACACTACACAAGATAAAACAGAAACGCGAAAACAAAAGAATACTCGTACGGCATATTGGACTTTCGGTGGCTAACTTCCGGACGGAATTGAAATTAAGTTGGATTCCTCACTGCCGATGGCGTTAATGAATGCATTTTGAGTTAATTGTCTACAGCTAAATATAACGTATGAATTTATACCATTTATGTTCATATATGTATATGTTCATGTATCATTACATGAGAGAGACCTTCCTTGGCACTAAGGACATATTTTTTAAAAGTTGATACTTGTGTCGCAAAATATGGTGTCGTAGCGGTGGGGGAAGCCTTTCCTTCATATGTTGTCCATCCCCTTCTAACTCCCCTAATCTCCAGTCAATTCCATTTCCCCATTTTTTCTTTGGGCGGGAAGGTCCCGCGTGGGTCCAGCAATTGCCCCGCCCGAAACCGGATTAAGCTATTCTTATCGCATACACGAAGGAGACCTTGACTTCCTCGAACTTCCTAGAATGAGATCACGATGCTTTCGTTGCGGAGGCGAACAATCTCTGCAGAAGGGCAGCTTATACGTGAACTGAAAAAATATCATTTGTGGGCGGGGCACCTCTTATTGAGTCCGCAACTTTGAAAGCAAATGGCTCTCTACTCGTGATCCACTTTGTGTCCACATCCATGCTGTGATCATTGTTCAGGATGGGAATGAATGTGTGATATTTCGTTTTACTCAGTTATTAAGTTGATCTAATGGTCTTTATGATAAAATTCTTCACTCGATTCCCACCATGCTCCAACCTTTTGCATGTAAGTATTCTGTTCTCATCTTCATCATTCACTATCTTCTCGAAAGCCATTCGTGATTAATTCCTGATACCTTCGCAAGTGGTTGTGAACTGATGGAATTAATATGATATCACGATTATGATACCACCTAACTTGGACTTGTTGCTTGTGAGTAGTTTGTTTCTCGAAGTTTCTCCCGCGTTGTGAACATGTTCGGTAAGGGTGTCTAGTCGGCTCAGAACAAACACTCGCTGCATCAAAGAGAGAATTTTCGGTTTCCCACATGTGGCAGGTGTGCGAAACCATGATTTTCAAGGAAATGTTGCGAAATGGTCAAAGGGCTTTCGAAATTTGTAAAAATATGGATTTTACAGTGATAGTCCCGTAGCATTAACAGTTGGCCTTTTTTAATTGTGATCAGTTCCTCGTGTAAAATGGTTCATCCCTAGAATTAAAAAAATCCCTTATCCTATGATAATGCCTCTGGATTTTCGCTGGCCGAGATGTAAAACTTTTTTTTTATATCTTATGAGTTAGTTTTACATCTTCTGGTGTCTGGTGGTTTTTTGTAATCCTTTGGTTGAATTTCCGTCGGTTACTGCTTCCTTGGCACCCTTTAATTCGTCAGCTAAGAAATACCTTAATCAGTTTGCAGAGAGTTTAATGAAAGGTATTACGTCGGGCGAGCGCAATATGTTGGGCGAAATGTTTGCCGTCATAAATTACATTGGAGCAGAGATTTCTGGTTCCATTCCGAGTAGAATGCTACTCAATGTTTTTCCAAAATGCTCTCGGTGTATTTGTTGGAGACTTTAGGCCTTAGTTCGGGAGGAATCTATTAACTTCTCCCCG
>WURS02082391.1:0-10168 GCA_011762765.2 Rhinocypha anisoptera
GTAGGGGTTGGTGAGGGAGGGGAGGGATACGAGTGCGGGGAGGAGGGGATGTCGCGAGAGGACGAATCTCTTTTGCCGGAGACGAACGGAAGAGTGGTTTGGGGGCTCGGAGTGTTTGGGGAGGGGGACGAACTAGGGAGATGGGTTGTGTGTCTGTGTGTTTGTGTGCCCCGGAGTGTGTGTGTGTGTGTGCGTGTGTACGAGAGGCAAGGGATGGGGGTGCGAGGGAGAGGAGAGGAGTGTTGCCTTCACTGCCGTCGCGCTGCTGTGCGGTTTGGACAATATCTCATTCATCACGAGGGTGTCATCGGCGGGAGGGAGGAGGCGAAGGTGGGATCGGGTCGGGGCGGGAGAGTGGGCGTGGGTGGCGAGCGTGAGGGGGTGAGGTGTGTGAGGAGGAAAGAGAGGGAGACACTGAGGGAGGGAGGGAGAAAGGAGAGGGGCTTTAAATGGAAGCCGACAGAGATTCGTAATATGTCCCTTGCAAACAGCCGCACAACACGTTAACCTTCCTCACATCCTCACGTCACACCCTCCAGGGGCGGCGACGCCTACAAACCAATGTCAAAACAAATGAAATATGCTTCTCCTCCTCGGGAACAAAAACTTGAATATTTCGCGTAATTCCCCCGTTATTCCCCGGTGTCTTTCTTCCTTTTTTTTACACGTACATATATTTCCCTCACCTGCATTCTTTTTTTCCCCAAACCGCCCTCCCCCTTTTTCCACGAGACGTTTCTTCATTATCATCATTCACGTATATCGATTCATGGAACGTGACCCTCAACATGTGCACACACGGCTGACGCACGAAAGATTTTTTTTTTTATTATCACTCCTATCTCTCTCTCCTGGGGCCATTTTGTCTTCGTTTACGAATTCCCTCCCTCTGGAGATTATCACTGTTCCATTTTGTGGTGGTGAGCGTAAGATTACACTGCATCAAAAGTTCAGGAAACTACTTATGGTGTTTATTTCTCTCGTCGCTGAAGGGTCGGAGATATATGTATCTCTCCCAAACCGTCATCCACTCCATGTGGTGGAACGCGTCTGTTCATAACCTGACTTACGGCATTTGATATTAGGTTGTGTTTTTTTCCTGAGGATGTAGATGATATGCTGCTGTGCTTAGGGTGAGTCTTGTATTTCGTCTCGCTGTTGATTTATTTCTTATGCTTGATTTTCCCCCCTCAAATTATTATACAATTCGGACTGTCAGTTTGAACATCTTTATTAAGTGACCTGAGCATCATAAAGTTAATGAAGAGGACACATGTCTTCGCCATTATGAGTCCCCTTGTTAATTGCTACTTAATGTGTTGACTTTTTGGTCGCATAGTGTACAATTTTGGTTGTGTTTTAAACTTATATTATCGGTACGGTGCTCTGAAGGATATGCAAAAAAAACCTCGGTCACATTCAAATTTATTTACCCTCGTGATGTGGCCAGACTCCACGGGCTGAATTTATACGCTTCGCTAATCGATGTGTGTAGGTGGCTCTCGGAGCATATTCCCCTTGATTTCTTTCCCTCGGGTGGTCCCAGGCAGCCTCTGTTTTTGACGCGGCCTACGGACTTCGATGGCCTTACGAATGGCACTCCTCTTTTCCCCTCAGACCATGCCAGAAACACTGGCATTGGGCCGAAACGAATGGCTCGGATGATGACCCTCCTTCACTTTTGACCGGTGAGTGGAAGACGGGGAAATCTCCAATTTTAACCAAGCGCGTTTATTTTAA
Organism: Rhinocypha anisoptera; assembly: GCA_011762765.2. NCBI lineage: Eukaryota > Metazoa > Arthropoda > Insecta > Odonata > Chlorocyphidae > Rhinocypha > Rhinocypha anisoptera. The sequence goes on from WURS02082391.1 coordinate 1,741, forward strand.
AAGGGTCTTTTTTCAAAGAATTTCTTCGTGGGCGATCCATTTGCGTGAAAATTGGGAGGATTTCCTTGAGTACTGAAGAAATCTGGTGTGATCGATTGCTAATGTTCCATGTTTCCAAAGAGATGGAAGTCGGTTGTAATTGCAATTAAACTAACAGATTTTGTCAAAGAAATTCATAGTACTAATTCAATTTAATTTGAGTTATATCTCACACACGCACAAGTATTTTATACCATACTTTGTGTTCGTCTTTTTAAGTGTTTCCTTTCCTTATTTCCTATTATTTGAATGTGTATTTTCGCCATATAGCGGTCGTTTCTGTATGAATGTGTGTGTGTATATATATACGATATATATATCGCCATCCGGGTTATCCTGGGGGGTAGCGTGGGTTCCGACTAAGCTAAAGCTCGCTGGTTCGAGTCCAACCTACGGTATGAGTGTAGTTTTTGACCAATATATCTTTTTTCTATGATTTGAAGTGATGCGAAATGACCATAGCCGTCGAAGCACCCTATAAACAAAATACTACTAGTCGAAATTTTAAAAAGACCATGATAGACGTTAGACCCTGATAGTATTATATTGGAAGACTATTTCTTTTCTCCCGCTTCCCTAATATTTAGTGCCTTGAGTAACCTTCATTTATATAATAGATCTCACCTTGAATCCCTGTCTATCCCTTCCCCTTATCCATCAACCCCCATCCCCGCAGCCTTTCGTGACTATATAAGGCACGCAATGCTTTCTTCACTGGTCTTTTAGCATCTGATGATAATGATAGTGCTTAATCATCGAAATCTGAACTTTTTAAAATATATTTGTTGTTTTCTTTATATATATATATATTATTTTCGTTATAACTTTTGATGCAAACTATTTATTGTGAATTCACTTGGTCAAATGAGTATAATTGTGGTACATTACACGTTAATTATTTGCGTGTAATAACATCAATAATTAAAGTTCTTATTCCATTAGCATATTAAAGTTAGAACGAATTTTTCAGCCCCAACAACTGGTGTCTGTGGCATCAAAAACTAACGTTTTTACGGTTTGGTTACCTGTTTCTTGGTTAGAAGTAACGAAGACAAGCCAAAGTAAAAACTATAATTTATCGTTAATATAAGAATTCAACGAGAAAATAGTTTTAATTACAATAGATAACACAATAAAAAGGGAGCCACTGTCTTAACAACTGAATAGAAAGAAGGGCCTTTTCAACTTTACCGAAAAATGAAATTTTACGATGCATACCTGTGAAATGGACGTTCATTACGCCTCCTCTCCAGCTATGCCATGGAGCTTCAATTACACACGGTAGGTGGAAGAGCGGTGCTTCCGAAATCCAAATTGCATCGAAATGAGATTTCGACGTGACCGAAAGTCGTAGCGGAATTAACTCGGCTGTGTAGGTTACGCGACCTTTTAAATGCTTAAAAGCTACTGAAATTAATGTTTTTTTTTGCACACCGAATCTTATTCCCTCTTCACTGAGGACAACTTTTCGGACAGAATAATCCGAAATAGGTGTATAAAAATGGTATTATTTGAGAAACCTGAATTTCACACTAAATTAAGAACAGAATAAGTATTGACTCTTATGACTAAATATTGTTTGTATACTTATAATAGTTTGTACATATCCAGTCATATCTCCATTAATAGAGTTACTATTTGTTGAATTTACTTTAACTTCATTATATATCCCTCCTTTTATGCTGTCATATACAAATATTTATTTCCTTAATTCGAATTTTTTCCACTTCCCCTTCTCATTTCAACCTTAGGTGGTTTGACATGGCTCAACAATATCTGGTATTTATTCTACTCGTTGCTGCATAAGCGATTACTAAATTATCACTCGAATAAATTGGGAACATTTATTACGACATTATTTTTTTACTGCAAACATAGGCTCTTATTTTAAGATGAAAATTTTATCATATATTTCACGTGTCAGTGCCAAAATAAGATTTATTAAAAATGTTATCCAACAAGGAACAAAACTGATATGAATCTCCTCTTTTATAATCGTCAGGAAAATATAAGTTTCGATCTTTTGCAGAGCTGTAAACAAATAGTTCATTTCTGGAAAAACATGAAACGACCTTTGTACATTCGGTAATTTGACTTTGACGTTCGTCTTGATTTGATCATAGTCACGAAACTGTTATTTTTTAAATAAAATCTGTAACCGAAACCCGATATCTAATTGCGATTACTTACTGAGTATATACAATATATTATATTGAGGAATAGTTTACAAAAATTGTACCGTGCTCCTAGTCTGAAGAGCAAAAATATTTCAACTGTGAAAAAAATGGTTTCAAAATAATATTTACATCATATAAAATGAATATAAAATATAAACTACATTGCTTGGTTCTAAAGTCTGTTAAATCACGGTTAAACATTTTTTTAGAATGTGGAAATAATGTAAAATTATTTGTACACAATGCAAATGTAACGGAAACCTCTTTTTTTGATATTAGATTATATTACATAAATCTTCTAATGATGTCCGCTAAAAGCCTTCATTCATACTTAAACCTTCATTTGTTTGAATCTCCGGAAGCAGTAATATGTCTTTTAGTATAATAAAAAACGCGTACACATACCATAGAGAAGATTTTTATGCTTTAGAAAGTCTCAGAGAAAATATTGAGCTCCAGATGGAAGCCAATCCATAAAAATTTGTTTCCCTGTATCTAAACACTAATGTTACACCTTTCGTGGCCACCGGCGATTATGCTGCTGCTGATGAACGTGTCGCTTTGAAAAGTCTGTGACAGTCATGAATTGTATTTTATTTTACTTATTTATTTTTATTTATTTTCAGTCGCCCACAAACAGCACTAATAGGCCAAGTAGAGTTGGTACTATAACTTTTTTTTAATAACAAGGACGAAACACACATCCATGCTCCAGGTGGAGATTGAAAAATCCATCTAGTCGGGATTCGAACCCGCGACCTCCGGGTTGGAAGACGAGGATTTTACCCCGCCGCTACCGAGGCTGGCTTATTAATTTGTAGTTATCCAATAAATTCCACAGGCACACTATTATTTTGGTTTTATCATAATTTATCTCCTTTGTAAGATCTGCGTGCAGATATTTCATCCTTCTTTTTATTGGTGATTCCGGAAAACTTGACCTTTATTGTTAAAACTCTTGATTTCGTAGATCGCGGTTATTTCGAGTTCTCGAAAGATTTTGTTATCCATGTATAATTTTTTATACTGATATACATTTCCAAAGACACGAAACATCAATCTAAGGTCATCAAAATTACCTTGACACGAAATATCTAGACCCTAGGAATTAATCAAGTCATTATAGCCTTGCACTTTGAAAGGACTGGAGACCTCTCTTCTATACGTTTTTCTGCTGTAATCCCCTACATTGTATTTCAAACGCATAAATTCATGGTAGTTTGCGGTGTTTCCAGACCATTTGGAGCCCGACTGTATCGCTTACTGCAATGCATTCTATTCCTTCTTCCTCTTTGAGTTTGAACATCAGCCACTTTTCATTTTAACTCCACAATTTTCACAATCTATCCTTCCGTTGATCTTAAGAATTGTTTTAACATTTAATTGACAAAATATATTTTTATCTCGAAATCCTTTTACTTGGAACTCAATTACGATATTTTCGTTATTTTTGACTATTTTCAATTTACATAACATCCTGAAATCGAGTATTGTCAAATCAGTTGGATTCACATTATTCATTTCAGTTCATGTGAGGTTCTGGTCGTCACACATCTTCATTCGGTTATACATGACAAGCTGTGTCGACTATGCACCTAAAATTTTACAGAAAAATAAACGACAAAAATTGCGAAATATTCGACATGGGGAATCACGAAAAAAATCATCATCAATGCGAATGTAGTCAAGTGCATTGAAGGAATCTTTTTTACTTGTACAGGAATCTCATTCACTCGGTTTCCGTGGACACGGAGCGTGAAAATCGTGGATAGTACATCAGCTACGCGGATGATTTGGACCAAAAGCACGTGACACGTATCGTGACACGTAGGTGCGGAGATTCGCGACAAAAAAAAATGAAAACAAATATTATTTCCGCGGGATCAGCGAAGTAACTCGGCTGTCAACGTCGTCCGTCGGCGAAGGTTCTCTCTTCCGCCGCCCTACCGCCCTCCCCTCCCACGTCCTCCCTGGCGAGACGCACGAGTGCATTCCACGAATTCTAACGTGCATGAGGATAGCGCGATATACATCCAAAACCTCAGCCGCTTTCGACGAATGTGTTTTTATTTTTTTCCATTTTTCGGGTAAAGTTCGCCGCGCGTAAATAAAAAAAATAAGACATCGTAAATCGTTAAGCCTGAGGGTTGAAAAAAAATGAAAGCTGGGCGAAAGACACGCGGTGAAAAATTATCGTCGCGGAAGTCTCCGCAGGACGAGCCATTATCCCTGCCCCTCCACTTCCCGTGCCCTCACCCACTCCACGCTCACTTCTCCGGCCACTCCTCCCGTTACTAATTCCCTACCGCCCATTCTCCTCTCCGTCTTCCTCTTTCTGTCTCAAGTTTCGACGGAAGAATAGCCCCATTAAACGGGCCGTGCATAATATAACACCCTCATAGGCAGTTTTCTTAAAATAAAAAAAATATATGTGAACACACATAAGGGAGTTTGTGGAAGGGTGAGAGAGAGAGGGGTAGGGAGTTTGTGGTTGGGTGAGGAGGAAGAGGGCGAAGAGGTGGTCGTGGTCTTCTTCGTGGACGAGAGAAACTCGTAAAGAATGTCACTTTAATTAATTTGCGGAGGGAGAACTTTTGAGCCTCGACATTTTATTTACGTGGCCTCGGTCCTTGAGGTTTTAAAAACCCTGGGAGATTAAAAAAAAAGAGGAGGGAAGGGAAGAAATTCATGCGACTCGAGGGAAGGGGAGGGGAAGGAAGGAATGGGAGGGGAAGGAAGAAAGAGGAGGGTGGGTGGGTAGGGTAGGGTAGGGAGGGGGCGAGGTCATCTGGAGTGGGGGAGAAGAGAAATTTGGGGAGGGTGGACGCACGAGGCGACACACACCCCCCATTCAGAGGGAGAGAGAGAAAGAGAGCGGCGATAGCGCGAGGGGTGGGAATATAAAGGAGTGGTGGTGGTGTCGTGAGAAGTCGAGGGGGGCGCGCGCCCGGGGCGGCATAACGAGCGGGGCCGATCCCTTCCAGGATGTGGGCGCTGTCGGCCCGCATGGTATCCACATAAACCCTGAGAAGGGGCTTAACCTAGGGATTTTTAAGAGGGTTTAAAGGTGCCGCGTCAAATAAAGCGGAGTTCTCGGTAATTCCGCCTTGGGTTCACCCATTAGCCTTTATGCGTCTTCTTCGCGGGGCGGAGGAGGGAGGGATGGATTCTGGGTCCCTCATACGATTCGCACTTTCCTTTCCACAATAGGGGGGGGGGGGGGGGGGCGTAAAACGCGGCGAATGCGCGGGGTTCACTTAATGGGGACATTTTCCTAACTGAAGGAAAGAAAAATGCTGTTTTCTTCACGAATTCTCTAGTGGTAGGCGGCTAGAAATCGCTCGGATTGGTTAGGCGGTCTCATTAAAAATCTTAGAGGCGCATTAATAAAAGCTAGTGGTGAACGATAACAGCCGCCACAATGTTTTTCCAAAATGACGGACGAAATCTCCATTCTAAATCTCCAGTCCTATTAAATTATCTAATATTAATGGCGAAGCATGCAAAATCTATATGGCCATTGATTACGACACCGGTGTAATGTCTGGCCAAATATGCGCATCAAAAAATATATTTTTTAGGGAAAATAACCTGGAGAAATTATGAAAAAACCTTAGGACACAGAACTGATTTTATTAAATACATGTCCCCGTTTATTACAGAAATTAATTCTAGTACTTCTGATTCTTCATGATTAAATTTCGTAATTTCTGAATTATAATAGTCAGTATGTATTATTAGTAACTCAGTAATTTCAGATTATTAGATTATTAGTAATTTAGAAGTACCATAAGTAATTTGTATATCATGACTAGGATAAAATCCAAAGTGAATTGGCAAAGAAATATTATGATTCATGACATGAAGCCTATGGTCCACATTTGCCTTTTTCAACTGATTAAATTATAACATTGAAAGGTTAAAAAGTATATTATTATAATAAATACAAAAATAACTATAAATTTTTTTTAAAAGCAATGGATGAGGTTATGAAGCAATTATATATCTTCTACGAATAAATACTCGTATTTAGAATTGTAGTGACCTGACATTATCTCATCTATGCATTAATCATTCGTTTTGACAGCCGGTGGACGTATATATCGTGAAATCTAAACCGTGATCCATCTTTGATAGCTTGTCTACTTCCTAAGTTCCGTTGTGGTTTTATAACTATCGTGATGAAACCACCACTCAATCATAAATAACTCCTCACTGAACTTATTGGCACTAAGCTTGTCTCTACACTTTGTGAAGAGGGAATTAATGGAGCACACCGATGAATGTTAAAGGTCAAAATATCCATTAAGTGCTGGAAAAATATTCCTTACATAATATCAACGAAGTTTAAATTAGCTTTCAAATGTTGATAACAGTGTGAATACATATTGCCAAAAGCTAAAAGCTAATATCATGGGAATATACTTAGTTGAATGAGGTAGGGCCTATTTTAGTGGTTCGATTTCTGAGGAGTCAAAGCCACTCGTGGGTTTATCTATGCAATGAACTGGAATATATAAATCTCGGGTGTTAGTTAGGGATAACGCTGGAGACGTTAGCCAAAAATAGTTTCAAACAAGGTTATAAAATTTATCTCATTATGAATGTCTATTTTCAATTTCCATTCCAGGTTGAAGCATCACTAAAAGATTTATAATTCTAATGCCTATCAAGCGGTTCCATTGCATACAGCCTTCATAAACGGGTGCTCTGAGATTGAAAATTCCCTCGTCAACCCATATTTATTGACCAACATTGCCCTGGGTTACCTTGCACGTTAAATAACAATATTGATAGACTTCTTATTTCATTTTCCGTATGATTTTCTACTCAAAAATTCAGAATTATCGTTCATTGATTTATAGATGTCTCGGTACTGGATGAGCTACTGAAAATATTTTTTTCGCGGCTAAGAAAATATACCACTGGATTTACAATTTAAAAATATGCCCGATTAATATTTTTTTGATACGTTAGAGTCACGAGGGGGGGGGGTGGATTTATCAATATTTTTGTTTTTATTTTCAGTGAATTTAGTCGAAAGCCTGAATGTCACAAGTAGTACAATTTTGTTTTTGGCTTTCGGCTTTCAGATGTTCGGAATACTCCACATACTATCCCGTTCCCTGCCAAGTATCCCCGGTGTGAAAATAAGTTTAATAATCACCATCTCTTACCGTAGTTAGGTCTAATTAGGTAGCCGAAACAGTTTTTTTTAATTATTGCATATGTTAAATTCTTATATGATCTGGAGTAAATGAAACGTACTGGAAGTGAATTCTTCACAGTTGATATGTTATCCTGATAATTATACAATTCATAAGATACTCCAGTCAAAAACACGTAAATGGTAAAAATTTAGGTTTCTAATGAGAAACCAGAACATTAATAATAGTCTATTAAGAATCATAGTTGTTCTAATGTTGCTATAAGGTATGAGAAATACTAATTTTATTTTTTCTAGATTAAACTAAAATTATTAAATTTGTCTTTCTAGAAGACATCGTTCCTTGATTATTTAACTCGGTTTTCTCCGTCCTAAAAGGTTTTTCGCATCAGTCCAATCTTGCATCATGTTTCGGAGAGACTTAGAAGTGATGCCCTATTATCGCATGCACCTTCCGGGTGGAAAATAATCCAAGTGCAGCGTGTCAGGGTTAACCGTTGTGCAGAGGAAGGACAGAGGAACGAAATCGCTTCGCTTCAACCGTGTTAGATTGCAATGTAATGAGAAGTGTGTGCGCCGACGGCCCAAATCCAAGGGGATTGCATCACCTCACGAAACGGAGAGAAACTTTCGCAAAGACAAGGGAAGTGCCGAGGAGATGACTCAACCGCGAGAAGGAGTAAATGATGGAGTGGCTTTACACAGGAGTGACTTGGAGGAAACTTTGCGAGGAAGTACATAGGAGCCCATAGAACTGCGGGCACGCGGATCATTCATTATGATTTACACATTACGAAAGGGAACGGAGGCTGAAATTCTCCTGCCTGGCTGCTCTCATTTCCAGCAGATATTTAATGAAGATCCTGTCTCTTCCACGTTCTCCTTTCCCGTACCCTCTTTCGGCAACAATATATATATATATATATATATATTGGTTCGAACATTAGTGGAACGTATAAAGACACAGGACACAAAAAAAACAAAACTCACAGTGGTGAGAATCTTCGGTGGAACCACCACCCTCGTCCGTTCAGGAGAGAATCAG
>WURS02082402.1:0-10167 GCA_011762765.2 Rhinocypha anisoptera
AGTGAGTGAGAGATACAGAGACAAAGAAACAGAGAGAGAGAGAGAGAGAGAGAGAGAGAGAGACAGAGAGAGAGAGAGAAAGAGACAGAGAGAGAGAGAGAGAGAGAGAGAGAGAGAGAGAGAGAGAAAGGATAGGAGAGAGAGAGGCGAGGATAGTGCGGCGTAATTAACCCACCGGTATATGCGTGTTTTGAGATGGATTGAGGAGTAAGAAGAGAGAGAGATAATGCGTTCGTGGTGGACAAATGAAGAAAACGTGCGAACCTTAGACATAGAGTATATATATGTGTGTCTTAAAGCCGGGAATCGGGAACATTAAGGGATAAATGTTATGTAGATGAAAATGAGAGAGAGAGATTGTGTTAGAGAAAGACCGCTTAGGAATTTCTTCAAATCAACGGGATAATCTTAGGGATAATCTAGAGAGAGAGAGAGAGAGAAGCAACTCTATTAGTGGATTGAGATGAGTAGGAAGACAAGACAGAGAAAAGTGTTGTAATAGATTGAACGGATAGTGAGAGAGAGAGAGAAAAGATCAAAGGGTGTCATCAATGACGCCCATAATGTTTTTTCTTTAACTATCTTTTTTTACATTTTCTATTTTTTATTATATAACGGCAAAACCAAAAATGATTCGAATCAATGATGGATCATTGTTTTGGAAATTTGCATATTTATTATCTTGCATTTTGTATATTTGAAAAATGTTTATAAAAATATTTTAAAACGTCAAATGATTGAGAATGACAATGTAAAAATTAGAATACAAGAATTTTAAAATATAAAACGAGTGAGAAATTGAAAAAAATAGTAAATAAATGCCTACTTCACAGAGAATTAATAAAAAAAGCATATTTAGATTTTGAAATGCTAGAAAAATAAAAAAATCATTTTTTAAATAAAATCAAAATAAATTTTAAAGTAAAAAAAGATTGAAGATGACAAAAAGAAAGCGAGCAAATCATTTTTAAAATTTTATAAAAATTATCGGATACATTGTCTGTGAAAGGACGGTGCCATCGCGTCAGGTGAGCGCGCGAGTAGTCTGCTCACCACTCACAGTTTCTTGCTTGGGAATTGTAACCAGATAGACTTGGGTGTGGCCTATTTTCTCATACCTTCTACCCTTGGGTTTGACTAGCCACACCTTTTTTCTACTTCTAACAATCTTTACCCTTGCTCACCCACTGAGCCAGTCTGACAGTCGGTCGACTGGCTCACGTGTTTTGTTTTGATTCGTTCTCCCTCTATCTCTTTCTCTTTCACTCTTCGTCGGCTGCTCAACTCTTCACTCTTTCATATCATTATCTCTGAAACTTTTGACGATTGATTACTCATTTTCAATTTGTTATAATTACCCTTGAAACGTTTGACCTAGACTAGAATTTTGGACGTGTTTTTATTACAACAAAAAAATCACTCATCTTTTTATCAACATATCATTCCACCTTGATTTCTCCACTGTAAAGCTTATTATCTTTGATATTATTAATTATTATTTATATGAAATGGTATGTGATTCTTCGTAAATGCTCTTTAGACTCTTATAATTTATGGTTCTTAAGTAGTTACTAGTAACTCACCACTCTTTGATGAGATTATTATCTAAAGGACCAGGTGGCGGTTTTTATCGATATTAGGGAAATTTTTTTAGAATTTTCTAAATTTTACCTTCAAGTCAAAAATGCGGTAATACTATTTTACCTAAGTGCTAAAGTTTAGAGGTTATAAAGCTTTATATAAAATATATAGAGACAGGTGTAATAATAATAATAATAAATACTAATAATGATGATGGTGAGTAAAAGAGAATTGCTTTGTCTAAGTGTGATAGTGAAAACTCATCATCATCATCATATATTTCACCTACATAGATAGTGTGAGTAAGTGAGTAGAGAGAGAGAGATATCTTTCATCGCACTCTGAAAATGCGCGGGTATTATGATAATCACATACAAACACACACAAAGGTGTTTACCGGGTTTACACAGGTAGATACGTAGACCACTGTGCAACTTCTCTCTCTTTCTCTATTTTATTTTATAGTATGCATATCAATGCATTGATTCTCTGTAATCTCTCTCTCTTTCTTTTTTTCACTTTCTCTTTCTCTCACTGTTTCATGTTGACAACTAGCCAATCAACCAAAACTACAATTGATGGGAGAGGTTAGGTTGTTGTGGTTTCACTCTGAACCGATTCATTTCTCTCTCTCTCTCTCTCTCTCTCTCTCTCTCTCTCTCTGACTCTCTTTCACTCTCAATTTCACTGATTCGTTTCTTCTACGTTTATATGGCTCGATGATGATGAATCATGTGGCCTCTCTCTCTCTCTTTCTCTCTCTCATTCTCTATCTCTTCTGGTTACCCGGTGTATAGTGTTTGGTGTTATCATTTTTTTATGAGAGTGAGAGAGAGATGACGGTGTTGTTGATGATGATGACAATGTATTGTGTGTGTGTGTCATTTTGGGTTTAGGTAGTGGTTGAGAGAGAGAGAGAGTGTGTGTGTGTGTTGCAAAGTTGTGGTTTGGTGCTTTGTTTGCTCTCTCTCTCCCTCTCTTTATATATTTCTCTACAATGTATTCTTTCTCTTTATTTCTATCAGTTTCTTCCTTTCTCCCCCACTCTCTTTCTCTTTACTTTGGTTCTCACTCTTTTAATCTTTCTCTCTATCCCTTTCTCTCTCACTCTTTTCCTCCTATTTCTCTCTACTTTTATTATATCTACATTCTCTCTACATTCTATTTTTTAATCTCTCTCTCTCTCTCTTCTCTGCTCTTTATTTATCATTTCTCAACCCTCTCTCCCAAACTCCCTCACAACCTATTTCTCTCTACCTATTATTCCTTTCTCTCTCACTCTACTATTTCACTCTCTCTCTACTATTTCTTTTCCTCTCTCTCTCTCTCCACCTTTCTCTCTTCCTCTCTCTCTCCCTCTCTCTCTCTCACTACTATTTCTCTCTATCTATTATTTCTCTTTCTCTCTCTTTCACTCTCACTCACTCTACTGTTTCACTCACCTGTGTGGAGTGGTGTGTAGTCGGCAATCAGTCTGGTGGCATGTCACACAGTCCACCCACAACCCCAGAGTGTGTGTGTAGAGAAGCATTTCCCAAATGCAACTAGTACAATTCTTCTCGTGTTCTCTAATTCACTCCAAACGCAAACGAGCCAAACTAAAGAGAATGAAATTTTTCTCCCTTCAGAAGTCTCCCGTGGTCACGCCCTCCCCTTCGCCACCACTGTCCGCAATGGCAGCCAGTGTGGAGCATAACTCGTCGAGCAACTCGTCGCCCACCTCGCACTCCCCCTCGCCCCAACAGCCACCCTCTGGGGTGCAACCGGGTCAGGCTAGTCCCACCGGGCATAATCCACCGGTGTCACCTCAACACCACCCCCATCCGGCACACCATCACCACCACCCTCCGCCTACCATAGCGGCACTGAGCACCGCTCACTTCACCTCGGACTCTGGTCAGATTCGCTTCTCGGGTCACACCCTGGATAAGGCCACCAAGGCCAAGGTTCATCTCGAGAACTACTACTCCAACCTAATCACCCAACACCTCGAAAGGAGAATCAGGTACGTTTCGATTTTAGATTCATTGAGAAAATTCAAATCCGCTATACTGGATTTTAGATTCACATTTGATTTTTTACAAATGGGCCGGCGCTAAGCCGCCGAGGTCAAACTCGAGTTAATTCGAAGGGTTATGTAAAAAAAATTTGAATTAAATCGAGACAGAATTGAAAAAGTTCGAATTCCAAATCAAATTGACGGAGAATTCGAAGATTTATTCACAAAATTCGAACAGAATTGAAATAAAATTCCAATCATAACACAGAAAGTTAGACTCGAATTGGTAACAAAATTCGAATCACAGCAACGAAAGTTGGATTCGAATCGGTTAAGCACAGCTGTGGAAGTAGCGTAACTCTCACAGTACAAAAACGTGGGTTGCAGAATACCAAAAAAATGACAGAACATAGAACATAGAAAACCAAGACCATATTATTCATTAATATGTATAAGAGATTCTAAATTCAAATCTGCTAAAAGAGGAAAACTTGGCATAGCTTTACAGATATGTTTGTAAAATTTAATTAGTTTTATACTCATTACTTCAAAGCAGAAAAATTTTACTATAAGAGTAATAAAGCTGTCTCGTTAAACACTTGAGTTTAGAGTGTATAGTATTTTGCTCGAAATCTCACTTCCTGGTATTTATAATATATAGAATTTGGTTTTAATTACAAGAAAAATTTGTTTTAATTAAATCTAACTAAATTATTATATTCAATTTTAAGAAAGAAATGTTTATTAAAAATTTTAAGCATTATAAAAACAACAAAAAATTATACTAGCCTTGTACCCGGTGTTTATATATAGGTATCGATGGCTATTGTTCACTGTTCTAGTCTGTATAGAATTTTGTCCATAATTTTGCTTTTATAAAAGTATCATTATTGTAAAGTTTAAATTTGCCAACATTCGATTCGAATTTTAAAGTTATTGAATTTTGATTTTATACATAAATCAATGCAGCAACTGCGCATTTTCGTTATTTCATTTTTCAAAAAATTAGTTTTGTTTTTTTTGAAGTTGCGCATCGTTTAGTTGTTGTTGCGTGTGTAGAATTAGATTATTTTGAATGTTGATGCAATGTGCAAATCTAATGTGTTGAGTGTGTGTGTTAGGTTGGGATAATCGCAAAGTACATTGAGATTAGGTTAGCTTTTTGGATTAAGGAAACTCCAAAAGAAAAACTTTTTGCAAGTATTAGGTTTTAGTTTTTCCTTACCCTTCTTGGGATTTTGCCCACATTCAATTTTTTTGTAATAAAACAAATAATAATAACACGCTGTGTACGTTTTGCAAAAGTACAAAACTGGGTAACAAAAACATTTATATGCTTGTATTTGTGCTTTTAGTACTAATAGTACTTTTACTTTGTGTGTGCCTTTGTGATCTATATTTCCCACTTAGAGAGAGAGAGAGAGAGAGAGAGAGAGAGAACAATGAAATTCTTTTATGAATATATTTTTATATTTAAAATATATTAATACATAGACAAGATGGGGGGAAGAGAGATTGAAAAGTGAAAGTTGCAACCTTTTCACCTGTTACCCACGCAATTCTGTCTGTAAGAGAGAGAAAGAGAGAGACAATTTGCTGAGAAAAGCACTTATTCTCTCTCTCTCTCTCTCTCTCTCTCACATTCACTTTCTTTGACAGATGTGATGGCTTTCCATGATAGAAAGCTGACTTTGAGTATACCCGATATTCTTGTTGAGAAAGGTTATTTTTCCGCTCCTTTCAAAAATATAATAAGATGATAGAAAGAAAGAAAGATGACAAGAGAAAGAGACATGTTAGACAGAGTAAGTGAGAGAGAGAGAGAGAGAGAGAGAGAGAAGAACCAGTGTCAGATGGTGTAGTGTACTTAGAAAAATCACGCCATGACTGGTTCTATTTTTGATGATGGCACATCTATACTACCACAATATGACATAGAGAAGACAATATGTTACGTAACATGTCTCTCGCACTCTTTATATGTTGTGTAATATATATGCCAAAAAAACTAATACACTTTACTACATCTACCTTTATACTGGAGTGTTTTTATCGAATTCGAATCAAGAAGATTAAATTCGAATTCGAATCAGATTGGCGAATTAAGATTCGATTCGAATTTGAATATTAATTTTATTTATATATTTTTTAAAATATAAATTGAATGATTACATTGAATCATCGAGGCAAAATAATTGGGGATTTTTTCTTCTTTTTCTTGAATATAAAACGATTTTTTGTTTTTTTCCGTTTTTCTCGAATATGATTTATTTTATTATATTTTTGTTTTCTCCCTCCAATGACTTCTCTATATTAGGTTTATTTTTGTTTTGGAATTTTAAACACGTTTTCTGAATGTTTGAAGTAGTTTAATGAATTTGACCTCTCCAACTTTCTCTCTCTCTCTCTCTCTCTCTCTCTCTCTCTCATACTGCACGTTTTGACCTTTTCCGCTGCCATTCTCATTATAATGGTGATTCGAGTTGGGATTTGTTTTTGGGCTTTGAACCTCTCCCAATTGCTTTGGCACGCCAAAATTCTTTTTTTTATTATCTCATTCTTTCTCTCTCTCTCTCTCTCTCTCTCTCTCTCTCTCTCTCTCTCTGGATAATAATGTTGCAAATAAAAAGAAGTGTTAGTGTGCCAAAAAGTGAGAAGTGTCTTAAAGATTCATCATTCACATAGACACACACACACACACAATTCACGCACGACCACCGATTTGTGTGAGTGTCTATGGTGAAAAGATATAGAAAAGTAGAAAAGAGATGCTTTTTGGCACGTCGTGCCGCATCAATGTGTGAGTCTCTAGCCTCTCTTTTTACATTCACTCGCCTCCGTCGTCGATTCGTCGGCATTTTTTATTATAGAAAGTTTATTTTTAAAATTATATATATATTTTTCCCCTTTTTATTTTTCAAAGTTTCTTTGATTCTCTCTCTCTCTCTCTCTCTCTTTCTCTATCTCTTTTTATTTTCTCCCAGTTTTTCACTTTTGTGTGTGTGCCACCTTTTTTGCACTTTTGGAAGGCACATTTCCGTGTTTTGTGTTGGTGAATGAACTGAATGAGAGAGAGAGAAAGGGGAGAATAAGTGAGAGGTTAAAGCCTCCGAAACAGAGTGACATCCGAGATTTCTCTCTCTCTCTCTCTCTCTCTTTCACTGTTTACTGTGTGTGGGTGGCTTTGAACTCTTTCACTTTTGGCACTCTCTTATATACATTTGTGACCATAGAAAGATGATGATGATGAAGAAGAGGATTGAGAAAGAGAGTTGGTTTGAGAGAGAGAGAGAGAGAGAGAGAGAGAAAGAGAGATGATGCGTGGGGCAATTGATTAGATTCGACTTCAAATAAAAAAACACTGAGAGAAAGAGAAGATTTAATTCATCACACACCAACATTAACTTCTCTCTCTCTCTTTCTCTCTCTCTTTCTCTCTCTCTGTCTCTCTCTCTCTGTCTCTCTCTCTCTCTCTCTCTCTCTCTCTCTCTGTCTCTCTCTCTGTCTCTCTCTCCCTTTCTGTTAGACCTGGTTATCAAGCATGGTTTAATTCAATTTAAGATCTAAACATATATAAGAAGAAACTAGGCGAGCCGTTGAAAGATGGGAAAAAGAAAAAGAGTTTTTTGATGCAAAAAAGTGTATTTAGAAATGAGAGTGTAAGAGAGAGAGAGAGAAAGAGAGAGAGAGAGAGAGAGAGAGAGAGAGAGAGATGGTGATGAAGTGTTGAAAGAGCTAAAATCATGATGGTGATGATGGAATGAAAATTCAAGATAAAATGAAGTTTTAGCTTATATGCAATTATTTATCCTATTAATTAACGTGAATATTATTTTTTTGGTTGTTTTTTTATGGCACATTTATATTCAATTTTTTTGACATGTAGATTTATGATTTAGTATAAAAAAGGTTAAAATTATATCTCCTTTCTTAAAAAGAACTTGATTCTTATCTAGTTTCTTTCTGGTAAGGCTTAGGAAAAATTTATTTGATGTGAGGGTTATTTTTTGAAAATTAAAGAGAGTGAGAGAGAGGGGGGAAGAAAAAAGTTAGTGAAAGAGAGATAGAAGAAGTGAATTAGTGCAAGAGAGAGAGAGAGAGAGAGTGAATGGAGAGGAAAACTAAATTTGACATTGATTTGACAGTTGAAAGTTTTTAAATTAATGATTTTTTAATGTGATATATATATATATATATTTAAAACATTAAAATTTTCATCATGAGTTTAATGAATTCCATCTCTTTCTCTCTCTCTCTCTCTCTCTCCTTCTCTAATAACTACAAGTTTGCGAAACGAGTTTTTTCTGCTTAATTACCGTAACTTTTAACTGAAGCAAAAGACGGCAAAACGAAAGATTAGATTAGAAGGCAGAAAGTAGAAAGTTTGTGTTAATTCGTTAATTAATTAACTATACGAAAAGGAAGTTGAGATATTGGAGGGTTGTGTAGATGTTTCTTATCTCTCTCACTCTCTCTCTTTCTCTCTCTCTCTCTCTATTTCTCTCTCTCTCTCTCTTTTCTCTCTCTCTCTCTCTGTTTTTCTCTCTCTGTCTCTCTCTCTCTCTCTCTCTCTCTAATATCCTAACGAATTTGCTTTGATTCTCTTTTAGGCATGAACGACTCGAGGAAACGATGCGTGATGAAGGTCTCTCGGAGGAGCAGGTGAGTTTTCACTTTGATTTTAAATTTATTTAAAAATCAAATCTTATCTTATTTTGTATTTTACGAAAAATTTATTATATTAACTTGTTTTTTGATGTTTTTTTACCAACCACATAGAAACAAGAGAAACGAACTCAACATGCGATGAAGGAAACCGAGTTTTTACGGCTCAAGAGGTCTCGGCTTGGTGTCGAAGACTTTATGCCACTCAAGGTGATTGGCCGTGGTGCTTTCGGTGAAGGTAAGTTCACAAAGGGGGTTTGGTTTGAATTTTACTTGTTTTATTATGTAGTTTTCGAGAAAAATGTGTTTTTAAACAAACTTTAAATTTTTTTGGTGGACTTATATACACTCGCTAAGTAATATCGAGTATTTGAGATTTTTTTAATCATATAAATATTCATATTTGATTATATATAAGATTTTTATTATACTTCAATTGAATTTTGGAATTATTTCAAATCTAACAGGAGATTCATTAATTTGAATTTCAAACATTTAAATCGATTCGAATTCAATCTGATATTTGAAGTTATTTGCAATTCAACGTGAGATTTTATTGAATTCTCAATTTGAAATTAATCAGAATTTTAAATAAATATTTTACTTGATTCAACTATTCAACTTGAGGATTAATATTTGATTAATAATATTGATTTGGATAATTAAAAAAATTAATATTTAATTCTGTTTGAATTTATTTTCTGATTTTACCCGACTAGCTTTGTGCCCGTTGTTTGTGTGTATAATTTTTTCATTAGATTCAAAAATTTAAATTAAAATATTTTTAAAACTTAACACATCTGTTTTTATTATTTACCAAAAGCAACATTTTTAAGTTAAAATCCGGTTTCTAGTTAGGTTAGGTTTGAATTGTTAGATTAATTTCTATGATAAGTTTAGTATTGAATTCAATAAAAAGTTTTTTGACATATATAAATCATTATATAAATTTGACTTTAAGATTCTAATAGTACTTATTAACTTTTGGTGTTTTGTTTGCAGTACGCCTGGTGCAGAAGAACGACACTGGTCACGTGTACGCAATGAAGATTCTTCGCAAAGCTGACATGGTCGAAAAAGAACAAGTGGGCCACGTACGGGCCGAACGTGATTTCCTCGTAGAAGCCGATCACCAGTGGGTGGTCAAGATGTACTATAGCTTCCAGGATTCCATCAATCTCTACCTGATTATGGAGGTAGGAAGGATGTTAGATTCGAATCGGTGATGAATTCGAATCACAACAAGTGAAAGTTAGATTCGAATTAGTGAATTTGAATTACACTAACTAAAGTTAGATTCTAATCGGTAAATTTAAATCACAGTAACCAATTCGAATCGGTGATGAATTCTAATTACACTAATGAAAGTTAGATTCGAATCAGTAATGAATTCGAATCGGTGATTAATTCGAATTACAACAGTAAAACTTAAATTCGAATCGTTGATGAATTCGAATCATGACTTATGGCTCGTCCCACTGACTTACTTATGTCTTCTTTCTTTCCTTTTCTCTCTCTCTCTCTCTCTCTCCCTCTGTTTGATGTGATGAGTAGTTCCTGCCAGGGGGTGATATGATGACTCTGTTGATCAAGAAGGACACCTTGACCGAGGAGTGTACCCAGTTTTACATAGCCGAGACGGCACTGGCCATCGAGTCGATCCACAAGCTCGGCTTCATTCACCGTGACATCAAACCCGATAATCTTCTACTTGATGCAAGGGTAAGTTTTTCCAAGTATGCCAATCTCACACGGACAGATTAATTCGTATCTTTACACGGTTATTAGTGTGTTGAAATTTTTTTTCTATTTATCTCTCTATCTCTACATCTCTCTCTCTCTCTCTCTCTCTCTCTCTCTTTATCTTTATCCTCTGATTTAAATCTTTAATTTAAATTTCACCATTTTTAAAATCTATTTCT
>WURS02082413.1:0-10165 GCA_011762765.2 Rhinocypha anisoptera
ATATGTGGAAAGTGCAAAGTTTTTTCTTCTCTCACTATGAAGGATTTCCACCAAGTTAAGCCTGAGACGGTTTCTTACCAATTGCTCATATTGATCCTGCAATAGCCATTATTGAATATTTTGCGTGAAAGAGCGTTGGTCTATTCCAAAATATTTATACATATGTCCTTGTAAAAAATACATTTTTGGTGTATGATCACCCCACTATACACACCCCTTGCTGTAACTTGCACCGTACTTTGTAGGTTTAGACGTACAGTTTTTTCAAATAGACATTTATTATTCATGCTTAAGTTATCCACTTATATCCGTAGTTTGGTGTATTGCACGGATGGTAAGTTTTTAGTAGTGAAAACATAGGGAGTCGTTAATTAAATCATAGATAAGGAACATATAATATATTTTTTAACTAACAATTTAATTATCATTTATTCCATTTACTTTAATGTAATTTAAATCTACTCTTATTCAATAATATTTCTGAGGAGATAATAAAAACACATAAAAAATGCACTTTACGCCCACGGCCGTATAATTTTCATACTAGAAATACCAGAAGGTATGCAAGAAAATATAAGATACCCCTGATTCACCAATAATGTCTTCCTTAGAGTGGTAATAGTTGATCCTGGAGTTGGGAAATTTACGAGTTGAATAAGTCAGTAAGGAAGGTGTGCCGCGGGATACCGTTGTCATGGATTACATTAAAAGCACTGGTCCAATTCGAGGTCAAGTGGGGCCACCTTTTAGACAGTGGGATAATGAAATATGGAGTGATTCACATAGGAAGTGTCCTTTCCGTCTAAGCATCCTGGGTCAACCGAAGAAGACGAAACCTCTCCCGGAGACTCAACTTCCGTGTGCCTAAGGTAAGATGGCAAACAAAACACTCCCGCCGCTGCTTTAGTGACGCCGGCGTTGACGCCGCCACTGGGGACGACAACAAAAAACAACCACCCGCTTGCCAACCGTTGTGAGTACACCATACACACACTCAAAAAGTTTGTTCGTCCAAGAGACCACTTAAATAGGGTCCCAAATATTTGGGCTCCAATTCTACCTCCCCCCCACCCACAGACTATTACAGAACCATTAAAGCGAAGTGCCCGACCTTGTCTGGGTTAGGGTTTTGTCCGGGATAGGGGCGGTGAGGATGTACGAAGAATAAAGTTAAATGGTGAAAGCTCGATGGGTGCAGAAGGGGGTTTTGATTTTGGATACTAGGGTGATTCCAGGGTGCTTAATGTTCTTCTCCTGTATTTCTCACCATGGTTACGATAATTATATCGTTGCCATGGCCATTTGACTAAATAAATAGGTGAAATTTGGAATCATGGTTGTAGATTTTTTGAGCGATAAACGGAGAAAAATTATGCTTCCAAGATATTCAAGAGTTGTGCAAAATTCCGTGCATTGAATTATGTAAAACTGAACCTGATTTTCTGTTTGAAAATAAGACGAAACTATATGTAATAATAATGTCAGTGTTCAAATTATTGTTGCTAACTGACGTAGTAGTAATTTGTAGCTATCGACTTAAAAAAAGAGATAAGAGAGATTTTGAAGACTGTTGACACAGACATAGGGAGATATATCAATATGCGAGTGACAAAAATGCTGATATATTACCTTTAGTATTTTTTGTTTTTTCACATCCAACGTGTTCTTAAATTAGTGCTCTTACCCTTTGGCGGTGTTAAACTTTTGACCCATTTTTGTCTCCAATATGTCTGGGCGATATTTACGATTTAGGAATTCTTATAACTGGTAGTTTACAATTCAAATTTTTTGTAATTAATAATTCACAACACAATGGCTCAAAGTTACCTTAATAGCTATAAAATTTTTCTTATTTCCGCTTTTTATAATACATTGTAGTTCTTCGCAGAAAAAAAACCTCTGTTTTTTAAAGTAAAAAATTCGTTTAGAATTGCCCATAATACCCACTTGCTTACTAACTTGTTAACTACTACTAAATTGCTAGCTTGTTAAAATTTATGCCAATAATTAGGTGTCTTTTTCCGTGTCTCATTTATACGGTTTATATTTTACCATGTTCTTTTGCTCTGCTGAGAAAATTTTGATATTGTGTTTATTACTGTTTTGAAGAGAAATACTTTCAATTTTAGAGAAAATTCCAAATTGAAATTGTCTCAACAATTGTAAATAAAGATAGAAATTGACCTTTTTGAGAGGAAAAATGCTGACTGATATATTTTGATTGATATTGGTTCCCTTTTTTACGATAATATTGTTATTTTCCACTTCATGATATAACTATTTGATTAATAATTAGTATGAAGTCATTAATGATAATAAAAAGTACAAACGCAAAGTTTACACTAAATTCTACAGGAATGGGTAATATTTTCCATTAAATATTTTAATAGCACAATGATCAATTTTGCTGTTAAAGGATTTATTATAATGAATGAGGAAAAAACTTTAATGAAATATCGAGTCTTTAGAATTATTCTTGTTCAATTTATCTTAATTTAAAAAATTATATTTTACTAATCTGTGGAATTGTAGTAATTATAGTTATGCTACTTGAGTGATCACATGTAAGGTGCTATTTCATAGATATTAGGCTACACGGAGATATTTTTGAAACTTTGCATTCTACTTGAAGGTGGTACATAGGATTTAAATTGCTACATGAAGAAATCAGCCATGCAAAAATTAAATACATTTAGTAAGATTTTGCATCACTTAGGGTATTAGTCTGCAAAAAGTAAGCATTGGCAATGTGATTATTATATGCTAATGTTATGAAATTATTACTATTTTAATACTATTATTTATTAATCACTACAGATAACTTACAGCATTAGTAAATGTATGTTCTCATTTAAGATTATTCATTTTTTTGGTACCATAAATTCATTGAGGTATATCGTATATTTTTCTCCATCATGAGTTTTTGTTAGTAATTTGGATAAACAAGGGGAAATACGGCATGTTTCTCGCAGGAGAAGAAACAGTAAGTATGGTGATGGGTGGTAAAATTCTGTGACTGGGTACGGTGAAGGAGACGG
Organism: Rhinocypha anisoptera; assembly: GCA_011762765.2. Lineage (NCBI taxonomy): Eukaryota > Metazoa > Arthropoda > Insecta > Odonata > Chlorocyphidae > Rhinocypha > Rhinocypha anisoptera. The sequence continues at coordinate 3,039 of WURS02082413.1, forward strand.
GGAGGGCGAGAGACGCGTCCCACGTCTGATCTCATTCCCCTCCCGGGGAACTCGCAAGTTCAAATTCAAACTGTGCCGTTTGAGGGTGCTGGGCACGTGAAGCAAGAGGGGGGGGGCATACTGGAAGAGGAAGTGGCCTCACCTCTTTGGGCCGCTGTGCACTTCAGGGTTTGGTCGCGTCGAGTTCGTGTGCGTAGGCCATTCCTTCCCTCTGCCACTTCCGGAATCAAGAGACAGACAGGGAGTGGAGGTTAGTTGGACGCCTTGCACAAAAAAAAATTGAACGTTTAACTACCGGCTGATGGGAGAAACCATTATAGCCATTAATGGGCCCATGTTGACTGAAGAGGAAGGGACCCATTTATATAGGTTCATTCTGTCCCGTCCTACGCAAAGGAATCGGATACTTTTTCAGGAGTGCAGAGATTTCCTTTTTCATTCCACACCTCTGGTAATTCGCGAGAAAGTGTTTACTTCGGCCGACTGATGATGATTCTTGTGAGCGAAGGTTACTGAAGTGATATTTCATAGTCATTTTAGTTGAAACTTTTTAAGCATTTGAATAGTCAGAATTGATTGTTTAAATGTGAACGCTATCTATTTTTCAACACTTTCCTGCGCATTACATACCCATCCAATTTTGCGTTCTCTGTATTACATGAGTCTACATTTCTCTTTCTAACGGCTAAGTTTACAAAAAAACACAATAGATAATATTAGTTCACAATATTTTTCTGGCTTTATCAAGGTGAAATTTTTAACATTTTAATAATAATCAGTGCAGTTAGTTGCCATCCTTTTATGACTCGCATCAGTTTTACAGCGGACTCCCATATTTATATTGTGCTTACGACACAAATTATTTATCACAGTGAATATTTTAGCGATTTCTTTCTTTAGCATTTTTCCTTTTTAGAGTTTTTTTCATTCAGAAAAAAACTAAGAAGAGTAGATATTAACTAGTATTTTTTAAAAATCTAAACGTCAAGTTTTAGGAAATGATGGTTTTAATCATTCCACGGTGAACATTGTAACTGATTTTCCACGCTTCTTTCGGTAGATATGATATTATAAAACCTTAATTTTGGTTATTAAATTCTCATTAAGTAAAATGACACAGACATGGAAACTTTTTTGGTCATTGGGAATTTTGCTTCTTTTGTGATCCAAGGAAGAAGAATTTGCTCCAATTTTCTTCTTTCATAATTATAGTCTAAATTAAGTCATCAAGCTCTTTTGTACCTGAACAGGAATACACCAGGAAGCTAATTTTCCTCACGTAGTGAGTAAATACACCGTTTAACAAATCCTCGGTCAAATTGAAGGGAAATCCAGAAGACATGATAAACCACGGAAATTCCTCAACTCCATATAAACCATTTAAAAATTTAATTCACATATTCACCGTGAGGGAATTCAATATACTATAGCCAATTTCCAAGTAATTAGTTTAAAAAATTTACATAAAGCCACATGAGACTTAAGCATAACTAGTACCACTTGGTATCTGAGATTTAAACTGAACCGCAACTCCAGGGAAGAGAAAAAACTCTTTCAAGGCAAGGGCTTGGTACCTAATTAGACATGACACTAAATAAACGGCATACATTGGTCTACACGTTTACTTTTTTGGGCGGGTTCCAGCACCGAAAGAAACGTAACGACTTAATCAACTTTTGTGGGAACTCCAGGCAGAAAAGGACGGAAGATGTTAACGTTTGGAGGGAAACATGGATCGAACAGGGAAGGGTTGGTATATAGCCAGACGTCGGAGGAAACCGCTTTGACAAAAGATATAACACGCTCGGAGATGTTTTGTTTTCCGTCGTGTCCCTTCGTTTTTTTTCTCCAAAGCAGGGCCGCATTAAGGCATCAAGGTAAGGTGATGTGAGGATGTTGTGAATAAAAGCCGTAAGGTAGGATGGTCGCCGAGGAGGGGTGGGGGAAAGAGGAGGCGTCAGGAGTACACGTAGCTAGAGGAGACAAGATTATATTAAGATTGCGTGGGACGTGCCAGGATGAGAATCGTTGGCGAGTGTGTCGGACATGGTGTGGTCACAAAGACTCCAAACGAAAATGTGAGTCGATGTTTGAGGAGGGTCATTCGAATGCGTCACGCTTTTGGGATAGTAAATTTTTTTCCAGATTGTCGCAAGATTGAACTCCGCCCGGTATAAATTAGGCACAATATATTAAAAAGGAGAATTTTAAAAGGAATACAATATTCGTAAACTTGCTTTTCCAAGAAATTTATGAAAATTGGTATCTTGATGTAAGTTTGTATTTTAAACATTCAGAGGCTTCGTGCTCATGTGGTTCAAATGATTGAACTGGTTCTTGTCAATATTTGACCGGAAGTGTTATCCAACTCTGGAGTCTTTCTAACATTCATGACTCATACATTAATGTGAATGAATGAGATTAGGGGATGCGATAAGGTAGAAAAAGAAGTGAAATGTTTTTGAAGGTTTTTGACCAGATGCTGAATTCATTCTTGGGCGTTTAATTATTTAGAATCTCATTCTACGTATAGCAAATCCGGCTATTGGAATTTTTATTAAAAAGTTTTTAGTGATGAGCACTTATTCGGCTATTCTCCGAGGATTTTTTGCAATGGCATTTGTATTTAATGAAGTCACAATTTCAGCAATTGCGATGTCGCTGATTGGGTAATTTCAGTATCTCGACGCGACGATTTAAACACACCTCACTCTCTTCTGCACTCTAACAATAGTGAGACAAAAAACTCGCCTGATAGTTGCAGGTCAGCTATTTCACAACAGCATAATCACTGAGCACTTTTTCTGAAAATTGATCCTTTACGATAAACTGACTCAGGATTAGGTAGTAGTAATATTTTTGTTTATACGGTGCTTCGACGTCTAAGGTCATTTCGCACCATCAAGTCAGAAGAAACCCATCTGGAGAAAGACATCTGGATCCGAACCCGCTCAAGGTCTCGGGTTCGAATCCGAGACGTGTTCGAACTCGACCCGGGACCTTTGGGTTAGACGGCGAGTAGGATGCCCACCAGGCTAATTCAGTCTGCACTCAGGATTAGTTGGGTATTTTCAGGCGTTACTTTGTGAAAGGTATTCATAATGAAGATGAAAACAATTGGTTTTTCCGCATGAAAATTTTTTATTATAAACGACATAGGTTTCGACTTGCAAAGTTTCGACCTGAAGATGACTTTACAAAACGAAACCTAGGTCGTATAAAATAAAAAAAATTTCATGAGGAAAAACCAAGTATTTTCATCTTCATTTCTCAGGATTAGGCTCGTGAAAATGTTCAAAGTGAACAAGTGAAATAAACCACGTGGGTAATCGATAGTTTCAGGCCGAGTATCGATTACAGATCGTGAATTGTCATTGAATTCAACGGGTCGTGGCTCAGAACTAATTAAGAAACCATAAAATAAATTTACCGAACTGGCGTGAGGAACTGATAAACTTTCAATTGACTTTCACTCAATGGAGTCTTGAGTTAATAAAACTGCGAACTCTAACCACAAGACCAAATGAAAAAAATGATCATTGGAGGCATTACAGGGCTCGGCACAGTGTATCCATGGCTTCATTAAATAATGTGATAATTATCACCGATACCAGGACTAATTGAATTTATGTTAAGTTATCCGTGTATTCAATACAACTTTTAGGCTATTAACTCTTGTATAAAAGTAGTGAGAAAGAGTCAAAATGTATTAGCTTAGCTGCAAACTGAAATCGATATTTTTAGCTATATAGTTAGACTCATAAAATATTTCACATATTCTTTCATAGGAATGCAAATAGATTATATCCTTTGATGCGTTTTAGTTTCATTCAGGCATTGAACATATATATTCAATTATGAGTTATAGTTGCAGTTGATGAGTTATATACACATTTATACCTATAATAAATACTTTGAGAAATGGTTAAGGCCGAGAATTTGTGGAAATCCATGTTGATAACAACAGAAATAAAACTTTGCGTTCCACACGAAACTTTTCTTGTGGGACGCACGGTTTATTTCTGTTGTTATCACAAAGGTTGAAATTTGTTTCCGAGCCTTCTCTGCCCTGGTTGTACCCATCGTCAGTCAGTCAGGGTTAATAGCCAAATACCATATTCTAGAAATATAAATAATCTTGTAATACAACTTACCCCTACAATGTTTTGGAATTGTCAGATTGATTGTACTCTGAACAAAGCTTCAAGAATATTGTATTTACTTAAGGTGCAAAGGAACTTCTTAACTGAAAAAGTCAGAAAAATAGTAATAACCACTTTGGTATTCCCTCTTATTTTCTACTGTTGTCGAGTGTGGCTGGATTTACCCAATTGAACATTAAGCTTCAACGCAGCCTTAAATCTTGTATCAGATTTATATACAACCTTCGTAAGGGTGAACATATCTCATCTTGATGTAGGGGAAGTAAAAACACTTGTGATTCCACTCGATATTTTATTTTCTTTCACGACTCGGGTTTCAATGGATAATACGATCATAATACGTATCATCTTCAAGTCGAAGATGATAATATGTATGATATGTACTATGTACTATGCATGATACTATGTATGTTTATGTACCACCTGAAGATGATACTATGTATTGAAACCCGGGTCGTGAAAGAAAATAAAATATCGAGTGGAATCACAAGTGTTTTTAACTTCCCCTACTTCACTCCCTTTAGAGTTTAAAATTCATTCAGTTGAAGCTGAAGAAAACAAATAAAGGTTCTTTAAAAAAAAAATGTGCAAGATTTTGGTAAGCATTCCGTTCTCCTCTGCAGTATTTTGAGTGAAAACTCCCAAAGAATACACCATTAAAAGCATGGTGCGTCTAAGTTGAAAATTCATTCAGTTGAAGCTGAAGAAAACAAATAAAGGTTCTTTCAAAAAAAAATGTGCAAGATTTTGGTAAGCATTCTGTTCTCCTCTGCAGTATTTTGAGTGAAAACTCCCAAAGAGTACATCATTAAAAGCATAGTGCGTCTAGACAGGAGACCGAATGGACTGCAGTCTGCCACCGACCACTCATGTAGTCATACAGGTCGGGGGATGATCTAAGATTGCATACGTTTCTTTTTTTTTCATTTCTCAAGATTATGATTCAATTTTGTACGCCAACCTCACTCGAACTTCATCCCATTCCTCGTCCATCACCTTCTCCTTCCTCTCTATCGAAATGTGCACATTAACAATTTTCAACTGCCTTTGGTGAACGTGTGCGTGTTCAGTTTGGTGTGTGTACCATCTCTCTCCGTACCCCTTTCATCTACATCTACATAATATCCTGCAAGCCGCCACCAGGGGGTGAGCCACCACCATACATTCACATATACATGATACAAGTCATGTATTTCGCACAAAAAGATCATATCATGCAAAAAACCAATACGAGAACTACAAAACATGCTAGACAATGTCAGACCGCTCACAACAAGCATACACAACAACTAAAAAATGTCGTTACTAAGTGCAAGGTCAAGACTAGGATACATTTTGAATACAAACAAGAAAATATAAAGAAATACACTAACCACCCTGATTACTAAGTCCACACATGTGATTATATTTATTGTGATCTCTAATTATGCGAGGAAAAAATAACATTTTATTACTGGGGTTTTCTTTATCACCTTTTTTAAATATGGGAGTAACATTGGCTACTTTCCAGTCCCTGGGAACCGCACGATCAGTTAGGGACTTGTTGAAGATTATTTTCAAATAGGGAGCTATTTCCATTGCCATTAATTTGTATACTCGGGTCGGGATTTTATCTGGTCCTGGCGATTTGTCTTCAAGCTGTTGTTGGATTTCGACTGAAGAAATTTCAATTTTAGACATAGGCTCCTTGAATCGGTCTGGTAACTTCTCGAGTATTTCATTCGTGGGATTATTAAAGACGATATTAAAAAATGAGTTTAAGCTTCAGATAAATCAGTTGCTAATAGATCGAGTATATTATTTCCTCTCGTGGGTGTTTGTACTAGTTGTTGCAACGACTGTGATGTAAAAACACTAGGAGAGCCTCGCATGACTCCTTGTCTTTCCCTCCTGCTATGAAACTGTATGTATTCCAATCTATGGAAGGAAGATTGAAATCTCCACCAATTATGATATTCCTATTGCTCTGATGGGGAATAATATGTCCGACCTCTCATTTTTTTTATAATTGACGTATGATCACAAACAGGAGGTCTGTAGTACGCACATATATATAATCTTTTAGACCTCGGTCTCTTTATGGAGCACCAAACGCTTTCTATATTTCTATCATCGAGGGACTCATTTCTGCTCCCGTGGGTTTTCTTAACAGCAATGAAGACTCCTCCGCTTCTATTCACTCTATTATCCTTTCTATAAACCCAGAAACCTTTGCGGAATACCTCTTCGTCTGCAATGTCTCGCGATAACCAGCTCTCTTTTCCTATAATTATATTATCTTCGGTGGTTTTAAGCATGTGATAAAATTCAGCTACTTTATTTTTCAAACTTCGGCAGTTATTTACCACTACAGAGATGACTTCGTCCTAGCAGAGGATTCTGTGACGCTTCTCTTCTTTACTCAATGCTGTGTTCTCAATTTCAATTGCAATATCTATACTTTCATTATGTTTCCTGACACTGTGATCAAACAATTTGATTGTAGAGGCCTTATAATTATCCTTGATTGATTCCCCCCTAGTTGACCTACGCTCTATTCTATCACCTATGTCAAATTCGCTTCACCTGTTTCTGTATCCTACTCGCTACCTTCTGCGATGCCTCGGCCGTGTAATGTACACGCACACAGCGACCAAGGATTACATTTTCCTAATTATGATGGCTACGTGAACAGACATGTCATATTAACTCAACTTTTTCTTAACCGACTATGGATATCGATTTTTGAGCGCTTTCCCGAACGCTAGATTCACCTGAAGCCGATAAAGCGAAGGAAAACAGATATAAGTGAATTTCTGCGAATGCGCAAAATTTTATTATTTATTTAAAATAGCTACTAAGTTGACGACTTCACACATGCCCGATTCCCCTTAACAGACTTAACAGCGTAAAGTACTTCGGTCCGCAACGCTTAGCTCCGAATTTTCCGCCGCGCGCTCCATGACCTTAATGCCTACTCGAGCC
>WURS02082423.1:0-10165 GCA_011762765.2 Rhinocypha anisoptera
GGTCTTGGAAAGGGGACCGCGTAATTATCAATCAAGGGAAGTGTAGGAGAGAGGGAGGGGGAGGGAGGGGGCGCGAGCCAAGGCACCACTCGGTGTTTTGCCCTTTGCTTCCCACGCCGCCCATGGCCGAACGACCGCCGCACACTCACTCCCCAACCCCCTCCCCCCTCCCCCCCCCCACTGACTCTCCCCTCAGCCCCCCCACTCTGTGTCCCGGAATGAGATGCGTGGGGCTAAATTTTCCCTTTGCGCAGTCGTGTATTCATTGGTATGGTCCATGAGAAAGGTCGATGAGACGGGATTGGAGGCTTTTGACGGGTGCGAGTTTGGAGAAGGATGGAGAGAGCGTGAAGTGAACGGGGAATGGAGCTAATGAAGTGCCAAAAGTGACAGAGGCGGAAAGGCAGTTGTTGTTGGGGGAAATCCGAAGGTAAGAATAGGAAAGATACGATAAATAATTTATGTGAGCCTAGCATTTCGGGTAGGAAAATTATAGTCGGGAAAATAACAGGGATTTTCTATAGGAATTAATCAATAATTTAGTATATCGAAATTAATGACCCAACTCTTATTCAAGTAAAGAATTCTCCTAATTGGGAGGCAACACTAATTCCGATCGCAAGAATTCACGTGAAATAATTTTGAGAAATTCTCAATCTAAACTATCATGAAGCAATAAAAGGACACTACTTGCAATGAAAAATATAGCCAAAAATTATTAAATTCCTTATTTGAAGCGTTCATTTTATGGCTCTGAAACTTTGACACACGCAAAGAATGATGGGAAATTATTGGAGGCCTACGTCATGAGGAGCCGGAGGAGAATGAAGAAGATTCCATGGATAGCAAGGTTTAAAAATAAAGGGGCCCTTAGTAGAATTATTAACTGAAGAACACCTATTTAAAGAGTTACCAAAATACAGTCCATCGGGAAAATAAATCCACATAATAAATATATAGAAATAATCCTGAAAGAAAGGGTATAAAGCAAAAGAGGAAAAGGAAGAATTACAATTGATCAAACAAACATGAGATGTTATAGCACAAATACAAGTAGAATGAAAGAAGAGGAAGGGGCAGCTGGTTGGTTGTAGATTGCAGACCTGAAGAGGGGTTTATGTTACGGTGAAAAAGGTTAAGGTTAATTTGGAGTTCATAAAAAAAACTTGCCTTAATCGATTCATTACCCACCCACTATCTGTCCTGTATTTCCTATGCTACATCTCATCCATTTGCGGTTGTGATTCGATTATATTTGCCAGAGAGCATTCGACGGAGGACGAAGACGACTCGGGATTCACTCCACCGAGGTGTCTGTGATGAGAGAATCTCGATTAAAATTGAGGATTCAAACCCCCCTCACAATTTCTCTTGTTCCTTGCTCAACGCGATCGAATATCAACGATGAAATACCGGCGTCACTTAATGGGCATGGATGAGGGTTGGTGAATTCCACGAATATTCTTTAAGTTTGGTGGGGGGGGGAGGGGGGCGTAATGAAGTTCAGTAATGGGTCATAATTGAGGTAGATCAGTAATGGAGACTCAGGAAGTAGCGATAATGCAAGATCATTCTGATTTAGAATTGGGTAAAGGTCTTTCAAAATAATTTACTGACGGAACTTAATCAAAGGTGCAGCAAGGTCCCGTAAAACTTTCTATTCATGTAATATATATACATATATAATCGCGAAAAACTCATATGAGCACTAGTGGATGATGAACAAACACAGAACAATGAAACATAGACACAAATAAATAAAAGACGAAACACGCTCATGTGAGTTCATCATATATATATATATATTTATTTATTTCCAGCATAATAGGCTTCCGCTTCTTAGTTGACACACTGAAATATAATTGTGTACGTATATGAGAAATACAATATATACGGAAGGCTATAAGATTTGTTCTATGGGGTTTTGGAGTAACTCAAAGAGACCACCAGAATCAAATATCAATTGGAATTAATTGGATCAAAAAATTTCAATTCGTAAAAAAGTGATGATGTGAGTACGAAAGAAGGCTCTGAATTATAAATTTATACATTAGAATAATTAAAACACTTCAGATTGCCCGGGGAACGACCTTCCATTATTGAGCGCGACGCCTCCTGTGGCAGCCGACATCCTCGTGAACTTTAACGTAAGGCCGGAAGTCGATTCGTCATAATCTCGGGAAAGGAAGTAGCGCCGGTGGTACGTTTCACGTCCCCGTCGAATGGACAATGACCAGTGAAACTATCGCCATTCCCCTGTCGCCTGTCCCCAATTCCACACGCATTCCATCATGTTCATATGCATGGAAATTCCTCCGGTGAAAATGAATATGTATAAGGGAATTTCCACATTTCCCCATTATTTTTAAAGGCAGGAATCCATTAATGTAGTATTAATTGCTTTTGCAACAAAATGAAAGAAGGAAAATTATATGGATTCTGATGACATAAGTTTATCTTCTCACTCACAAATGTGAGGAAAATTTATATCTACATTGGAAACGGACGTTGCGAGTTCTACGATGAATATTAGTCCAATTTCGGATGCGGAATGTCGGAAAAGGATGCGGAATGCGAGAAAATGTCCCGAAAATGAATCAAATTTGTAACAAATTTAATTTTTTAGATCAGAATACCTTTTAGTGCAAAATACCTTTATAATTTAAATGAATTGTGTACGAATTGAATGGCCTCATTAATTATTTATGCAATAATGCAGATCAAGACGGTGAGCAAGGGTTTTTATTATTATTCGAAACTAGGACCCCATAACTTATTTTAGCAGTTGAGAAGTGATAGAGAAGAAAATGAGATTTATCTGTCTTGGACCGTAGTTTTAACACAAGTGTATTATGCAGTAACATCGACACTAGAAAACCTTGATGTAAGGATTTCACTAGTTGGGAAGTGATAAAATGAATTCGGTTTAGTAAACGGCCAGACGAGGTCAAACGGGCATCTCCTAATTCAATGCAGGATGTTACATTGAAATACAGGATGGATATCACTCAAGATGTAATTGAAGCATCGACAGCGGCTAAATGAAATAGAAAATACGACGAGGGAGTGCAAATGAGAACAGGCGGAGTACTAAGCATTTTATATCACCAATCAGCGACACACGAGATGAGTGTGAGAGGTATATGGCCGAGGGATCTCACCGAAATATCGATAACACGATTTATGGCGAAAAATAAATGTGAGAAAATTTTGAACCGGAGATTGTATAACAACGTAACAATAACGATCGAATAAATACGTTTCACTGCCGGAGATAACCATACCCGCCGATTACGTATGGTCATGTTTACCGTAGGAGGACTGCGAGGAAACGGATTCTTGTAGTATGAAATATTAGTGCAACGGCAAATGAAAACATTATTTATGAATGTGGCGGTTGGCCGTCGATGATTATCGAATAGACTTTTGGATTGTACAAGAAATAGAAGAGCGACCACAAGAGGCATAGGATCGGATCGCTCTTCTATAAAATGACTTAGGTAGTTGGAAAGAGGTCACCTCTCCTTAACGAATTATCGCAGCTATGCAATCACTACGATTCAGTAGGCGGACAGGGGCCACACTACAAGCATTTTCAAGTAACAAGGAAAATTTAATAGAACAATCAGGGATTAAACAAACCTTCACAGCTATTCCATCAGATGGGGGAGTGCATGATTTCCCAATTTGAAAGAATTTAAATTTGAAAATCGTTTCCGCTTTTCTAAGAGCATCTCACCAATCATCATGTCCGATGAAGGTATCTAGTGCGACAGAAGTAACGGTGCCTAATAAAAAATGCATAGTGGAATTTCCATTCAATAGCAGTCGCACTTGCTTGATGAGTACTGAATTATGATTTGTGGAAAGGTTCGTTTACTCGCTTACCGCTACTGACGGTGACGCAGGAGATGAATGGTGATCTCAAGTGCTGTTTTAAATTCATCTATCATCTACATCATGAGTTACTCTGATGCCGCCTCCATAGGGGGACTTTTGGCATGGTATTAGACTCACACAAACTCACATACACCAGGAATGCTTTCACAACACGTACACTGCCATAATTAGTTTCAACAGAATCAAAATTATTTCATGGGAAAACTATTAGTTACGTTATATTAATTTAATTAATACTATCATTTATTAGTTACATTAACATTATAGGCCTGTGGGGAAAATAGTGCCATATTTGTTTAATTTCTAGAACGCACACGGACAGAATCTATCATGAGTCAACAACTTTCAACTTATATTGGTTAAATAATTTTCTATTCAAGTGGAAAGATTCTCATCAAATGAAAGAACATTGAACACAGATTACAAGAAACCTACTTAATCCATCATATTCTCATCGCGATTGCGATCATATTTATTTTTTCGTAATCGTGTGAGAAAAATGCTATCATCTATTTGTTTTGCAAATAGTGATTATATTATTTATTCTCTGACAGTTGATAAAACCTTGGAATATTGTAACATTAAAATTATAAAACTCACTACTAACTTTACAACACTAGTATGAATGCAAAAAAACAAGGGTGATAGCATAACATCAGAAGTTTTTCTTCATTGCAATAACTTCCTAACTTAAAATAAATTAATAAGATAACTTTGTAGAAACTTGTGCGCAGTTGTATTAATCATAATTTCATTTAGTAAATTAGGTACCATTAATGTAAATAGAGCTTTTAATCAATAAATTAAACAACATTTAAAGTGTTAATATTAGAAATATTTTGTTATTTCATACCTGAAATATTAAGAAGGTGTAAAAGATATATACAGGATTTTAATTGATGTTAACGGAAATATTTATTTGGCTTCAGAAAAAAATATTTGATTTCTATAATGGTCCAGTTTCAAAGAATGCCTGTAATACAACATTTACATTCGGAAAACATGTTCAATTCATACAACAATGGATGGTTAATTTGTGCGTTACAAGTTGCTTTAATTTACAATGTCGTTTAAATTTTTATATCAAGAGAGAGGTTTAATCTGAAATAAAATTAATATAACACTGAATTGGTCAACAGAATTGTCATATCTCATTTGGTTAATTTTTTTAGGCACGCTACTCAGCAGAATCGTCCTTAAAGAATTTGTATTTGACCTTACATTTTAAAACATTGCAAATTCTCAAATAAGTTTTAACTGTGTTTTACCGTACCAAATCTTATTGGTTCTGAATAGCATAACTAATATTTGGTCTTCTACAGTTTATATCGCCTACCGTTATTCCGCATAATACTCCTTCCGTCAAATTTTCCTACCTTCTCCAAATTAGACACATCCTCTAAGCCGCTACATCCTTCCTTCACTCTCGCTCTTCCAACACACTTTCTCTCTACTGCTTGTTCCGGTTGATATTTTCATCTCTTCAATTAAGTTTTATCTACTAAAAATCGCCATACGTCGACCACTTATTCTCACACTAGAATCTTGTTCCCTTCGTGCCCCACCAGCCTAAAAATTTAATTCGATCTCTAAATTTCAATTTCATCTACATCCGCGATATACCGAGCAACCCCTTTCATGGTCGTGTGGCAACGAAAGTGGTACACATCTACATGTATAATTATTTAGGATTAAACCGAAACAATTTATTCAAACTATTTAACAATTTACTCGAGGTTATTTTGGTTTATACCGCGTTGGTACACCATGCCTGAGGACCTCTAATGATTATCAAATAAAATAAAAGATTAATGGATCCAAATTATGAAGATAAAGTCTGCTTGTGTTCCTTTTAATCATGGGATTCCAAACTGAAACAAATAGAGCTTGTGATAGATCTTTTTCTGTGGGTATATATACAAGTGACGTCTATTTTTTACTTTCAACATTATGACATAGGTAAGTATCAAAATACATTCGGATATCCAATTTTATCTTAGTTATTAAAATACTTAGCTCATTTATTTACCTACTTTTACTATTACCGCGACCATATTTAACTATGATACATCATTATAATTTGAATGCGTATCTACATTGAAATCACAGTAGTAATAATTTATTTTCAATAGTTGAAAATAAATTTATATCTAATCAGAATTCCAATATGTTCGAATTCCATATAATATCGACGGATTATCCGGATGAATGGAGACATTGAAGATTCTTTCAGTAATATAATTTCACGATAGGCTTTTTACTGAAAATTGCTCAAACATTGTTAAAAAACGTTCTCTTTCTTTAGATAAAGTTTGTCTTCTAACTGCCCCTTGAAAAATTATAGCTCTTCTCTTTTACTTCTTTCTCTTACGAGATTTTCTCCATTTTCATTCCGCTATCAAAACCATCCATTATTTTTCTACTATTAAATTAAAGCAAAATCAAGGGGATTCATTTTTAATTAAATCAAATGCATGGATTAAAATTTCTTCCAGGTTCCCTTTTAACAGTCGAATAACTGCCAAAATGTGGTCTAAAAAGGTAAAATAAGATCTCATTTTGTTCCATATTTTTCGCCAGCCAAATAAAACACTAGAAATTTCCTCATATTGTGAACAGGAATGGTATATTCTTTTAAAAATTGTCCTAGCAGTAATACGTATGGTTGATTTATTTCAAGCGATTATATTCTTTCAATTTATCAAAGTCTGTATCGCCAAAACTTAAACCTGGAAATTTATCTTAACGGTAACTTCGTCTTTTGCGCCTATTGTTAGTAGTAGTTTTTATTGTTTATAGGGTGCTTCGACGGCTATGGTCATTTTGCACCTCTCCAAGTCTTAGAAAAAACCCACCTGGACACACACAACATCCATGCCCTGGACGGGATTCGAACCCGCGACCTTTGGGTTAGCGGCGAGCACGCTATCCACCAGGCTAACCCGGTCGGCGCGTATTGTTATTTCCACCATATGCACTGCGTTTACTGCCTACTTATGAATACTAACTTAATGAGTCGATAGTTAGTGAAGAAAAATCTTATTATTAGTCATGATTAGTAGCATTTAACTCAGATTGGTCGATTATAGCCCGGTCTATACATTCCCATGATACCCAATCGTAGTTTTTTTTTCGATAGCTCTCAAAGTCTACCTCATATATTTATCCCTTGACCTTCCTGTTGGGCTTTTCTCTTTCAATTATATTTTCAGTGTATTCTACACAAATGTAAGTTTATTCACAGTATGTCCGATCTAGATATTTCTTCTTTTTCTTATCCAAATCTATGTCATGACTTTCTCCGCTATTTTGCACAATATCTTGTTCCTCACTCTAACCTTCCACTTGCTCTTCAGCATTTTCCGGAAACACCATATTTTAGGAGCTGATATTCTTGTCTGGTCCTTCTTTCTAATGGCCCAGGTTTCTGATCCATATAGCGCCATGCCGCACACAAACCTCTTCACATAATCCTTTCCTCTTTGGAGTGATATATTCCATTAGCATAGAAGTTGTCTCCTAGCCACGAACACCTTCTTTGCTTGAACTAATCCGCACTCGATGCGTTCTTAGATCTTTTTACATCCCACCTCATCTTATATTCCATTGTACTTCCCAGATAGGTGAAGGTTTCCGCTTGTTCTAATTTTCTCCTTGTTGTTAGACGTCCGCACTCAGCTTCTCTCTTCCGTCTGCTAGTATTTTAGTCTTATTTCTATTTATTCTCTTGCTGTACTCGTTCAGTACTTGTTCCATTGTGTTCAAGGTAGTCTGTAGGTCTCCACGTACCTCTTCTATGACTGCTATGTGTTCCGTTAAAGGTAGCATGTTTATGTGTTAACCTTTTTCTTTGATTCCTCTGAAGCTCTTTTCTTGTATTTATTTTCTGGTCTCTTATATAAGTCCTCTTATTCATTTTATCTTATTTTTAGCTCTCTCTCTCTCTCTCTCTCTCTCTGAATATTTCCAACGTTGACTGATGTCTAATGTAATATGAACCTCGGTGTTTATCTGTGTTAAATAATTTATCGTCTTTCATACTTTTGTGGTCACGCAGAAAATATTTCCATTAAACGAATTTAAGAGGTTTAATTTGTTTTTTTTTTGAAGCTCCCGTTTTCTTCACTATTATTACAGTTTGTTTCTATTTACATAATTGTCTGCTTGTGTTTTTCCCAAATCGTGTAATTATTTCTGAAGTGAATACTGGTACTAGGTACATACGCCCCCCTAACAGTGTCCTCTTGCCCTTACTCGACATTCAAGCCTTCACCAACAGGAGGGAGTTGTTGTGTAATGGGAGAGATGTAGGTGTGCTACTAAGGTGTGCCACCTCACGCTTTATTGGCCCGTCCCACATTAGCATGGCGTGTAACACTTAGATTACGAACGAGAGGAGCCTGTCGGCCATGCATCCCTCCTAAAGGTCTAATCTCACTTTAGCGGACCATTCGGGCTCACTGGATGGCCATTATCTGGTCTGACCTGCTCGAAAAAGGGATGTCTCGCGGCGAGGTCAAGTGGGAAAAGCGGGATGGTTGATTCTGAGTCCACCCCCTCTCCCTCCCCCCCCCCTCTCTACGATGGGGCTGGTTTCGGTTGAAAGGGTACAGAGGGGCATCAACAGAGGCTTACGGAGAGGAGGTGCGGGTGTCGTCCCCTACCACTGCCCGTCGCACCTGTTTTAAGGAATCGGTAATATACCAATGGATAGGGCGAATTTAGTAGAGCAATGCTCCCATCGTAAATTGGGAGGACCAGTTTAATATAAATTGAACCACGACGCGCCGTGGAGATGGGCTGGGAGAGGAGGATGGAGGGGGAACTTTGAATTTCCTCGAGGAGGAGGCTGATGAGTTCCTTAGTTTGAGTGTTAAAAACGTTTGCACTTAAAAAAACATTGACTTTATCGTTCAGAATAGACCTTCTAAAAGCGCAAGTACGTGACGTTTACGTCTACGAAATACCCTGCAAGCCGTCGCAAGAGCGAGTGGCAGGGGGTGAGTGAGCCATCACCAATCATGCATTCCCACATGCATATATAAGATGTAATTCATATACAAAGAAACTAATGACATGCAAGAAATTCCATTAATAAAAGAAAATACATGTCGTGCGTGAAACAAATTAATTAACATTTAATTAAAAACATTCAAGATATTTATATACACTAGTTACCGTAACTATTATCTCCGAGCGTGTGGTGATATTTATTTTGGTCTCTACTTGTCCTTGGAAAAAATTAAATTTAATATCTATCTCTTCTACCTCTCTGATTTTATGCACGTGATCTGATCTACCGTGAGGGATGACACTGCGGTTCACGAATGTTACGCAACCCGCTCCGTGTATATATATATATATATATATAAATGTATATGACCTATTTATTTCATGGCCAGTGTCAAATTTTTATTTTCGAAATAGAAGTATTTTAATTGATAGCTGAAACACAAGGAGATTGAATTAAGCGGTATATTTAGTTTTTCACTCATGCGCTTCCTATGTCATTCTTTAAAACAATAATGGTAAATTTAAGACTTGTACCATTTTTTTGTTCTATTCAGCGCATGTGGCACGCATCCAAGCATTCCATTGGCTTAGATTTGTTTTACTCGGAGTAGATTCGCAAATGAAAATAAAATAATTCATGCGATGCCCAGAGCATATAATATTAAGTGTTTGATTGTGTCTATCACCTCCGGCTGCGGTGAAATATCGTACAAGTAGGTCCATTCCGACCACGAATGATAGAGATATGAACCGAATGAGACCACCAAGCTGAACATTTTCAATGCTTAAAGTGCATACTAGGCCTCTGTGGGTATTTTTGCTTCCAGGTTTATCCCACGATATTTGATTTCAAATAAATATGAAAACTGAGAAAAGATACCTATATAGTGGCAAATATAACAAATATATAAAGTTCAATATAGAAATACTGTTTTTTTACAATTTGTCATTTCTGTTGCTAATAAAAAGGATGATGGTGTAGGGTAACCTACCTATTAAGTTAGGTTTTTCATGGACTAAATAGCCGCAACTAAACATATACTCCTCTACAAATCTGCACACCCATCACTAAACTATCTAAAATAGCTATTTCCTTCCTCCATTACAGTGTTCCATGATTTTTTATCAGTGGTAAATAATATTAAAACACAATTTTTACGAGGAAACGATAAATTTTCTTTATTACACCATTTTTTATAAATATATTTAAATAAAAATTAGATCGGAGTGAAAACGGAAATGTCCACAGGGC
>WURS02082434.1:0-10165 GCA_011762765.2 Rhinocypha anisoptera
ATGAAGAACTCAGACGAGCAGCAACAACGAACACACGCACACACTTATAGACATTCACACACAGAAACAAGGAAAAGGTAGACTTACATAACGGAGAGATATTTCGGGGCTCCCCTGCCCCTTTGTCAATCTGAGAGAACTCAGAGTAAGTAAGGAGTAAGATTAAGGAGTAAGATTCTTCAGTAACGTCGGGAAGACGTCAGTAAGGAGTAAGATTCTTACTCCTTCACTGACGAAGAGCTAACCCTCGAAAATTCAAATAAGTGAATGTTCCTTCTTTTATTTATTTGTGTCTATGTTTCATTTTTCTGTGTTCCTTCATCATATACTAGTGATCATATGAGTTTGTCGCGAGTATATATACTATATTTATATATACCATTAGAGTAGGTATACTCATTCACATTTGCGTGCAAAGCATGACCACTACCATAGATTTTTTAATAATAATGTGACGTTTCAAATCCTCACAAAACTTGCAAATTTTGTGTGTTTGTTTTAATGAAAACTTTTTCATGCCACGTTCCATCACAACTAGGCGTAGTATTTGCGTTGAAACGTGTGAAATGCAACTCGCCCCGACTTTTAACGATAAGTATTTCCTTGCTATTTGCTGTATGAAATTATTTCTTGGCACACTGCGGGTGTTTCTTATATATTTTCAACGATGGATCGATAGCTAAATATTTTTTTTAGGTTTGGCGCACTTCTTCACGCCTTCGAGTGATGCGGTAAAGAAGGAGATTACAGAAACAGTAGACGAATAACTTAGGAGAAGACAGCGGGAAGCAGGAGGCGGCGGAGAACGACGCACGTGAGGCGTATAAGAAAGAAGAAAATCCAAAAATCGAAGAAACGAAAGTGGGGAAGCCCTTTATAAGAAGCTGCGGAACAAAGTCATACAAGAGTGCACAGTAAGGCCAAGGATAGAGCGGATAGAAAGCTGCTGCTGAAAAATCAATGGCAACATGAATAAGGAAAGCGCCGAAATGGTTTGCAGAATGGTAAAGGATAACTTCCGAGAAAGAAAAATAAAATAAAACAATGTCGGAGACCGAGATCGGCTAATGGAAGACGCGTCAAGGAATTTGATCCGGAGCCGAGACCACCACGAGTGGGACGGTTTAGCGAATGGCGAAATCCGAGCGAAGGAAGACGGCCGAGTCCCGGAGATACCGAGAGGTGAACTTTACGAAACCGTTAAGGAGCTGAAGGCACCGGGAGCTGACGAAATAAAAACAAGAAACTATTAACCCACACGGAAGTAAACCCAGGTTCATCTTTGGCATACCTAATCAAAGAGAGTGAAACACTGCGAGAGGAAATCAGGAAGAGTTTAATGGGAATTAATTTTTGAAACGCCTAAGAAATCAAGGACAGAAGAACTCAATTCCTTGATTGTAAAGAACTCAATATTCGGAAAAAAGAGAAACTAGGCTCATCTCAGAGGGCAAAAGTGAAGAAACCACCGCTACCAAGGAAGGTGGCGGAGGGGTAACGTCCTCGTCTGCCAACCCGGAGGTCGAATCCCGACCAGGTGGATTTTTCTATATTCACCTGGGGCATGGACGTGTGTGTTTCGTCATTGTTTTATTTTTAAACATTGTTATGGTGTACACTTTAAATTAGCCCGTTAGTGCTTTGTGTGTGGGCGATTGGAAAATAAATAAGTGAAAATAAATAAAAACGAAAGATCAATATGCCGTTAAAAGTGCCATTCGTGTCATTAGAGGAGATTCTTTAGCGAAGTCGAATGGAACCGAATGAAATCAAATCGGATCAAAAGAGATTCAAATCGACGGAACGCTTGTGATTGGCCATAACCAAAGGAAAATAGTGCAACACTTAATACAATAAATCAAATCACAATAATGCGAATGAATGCCAAGAAAAAATAAGCCAAGAAGAACAAATCAGTTAGACATTGATGCAACCTCTAGCGTGTATTATTATATATATGTATTTGGAAGAGTAAATAAAGGTAGAAGATGAAATGGGTATCAGTCAAGGTAGAAGGCGAAAAAAATACAAATTTATTTATAAGCTCCATGCGAATGCTTCATTTCGTCGCCGATGACATTTCCTCGCTATAGAGTAGCGAGGAGACTCGAAGTTAGTGGTACCTTCGACTGTAATGTCGCAAGCACTTCCGGAATATGAGCGTCATTAAGAGGAAGGATAAAATCTCATTGTGCAGAGGAGAATTTGAGAATAAATGGGACTATGGGAAATTATGGGACTAAAGTCAAAGAAAATCATAGAAATCTATTCACCCGTCAGCAAAATGAAATTGAATGGTAGAAGTTCCAGCGTGGGCAGGGGAAGGATAATTCACGAAGACATTCTTGAAGAAGAGGCAAGATACGGTTACCGACAAAAGATGTTAAAACACAGCATGTCTGGAGCAGTTCGCTATACAAGTCATCAACAGAGTGGACAAGCTACAGATAGAACTTCGACAAAGGTCCTGGAGGTGAATGCTGAAGATGAATGGATAAAAAGTAGAGCGAGGAGATGTATGGAAAAATGTAAGACAAGAAGACAAAATGGTGAACATTGCAGAAAAGAGAGAGATACGGATAGGTTGTACCTTTAGGCATATTGTATTAATGAAATAAAAATAAGAAATTTTATAGGCAATGTCCACCGGGTGACAAGCACACATGGAAAATCAATAAGGATGAAAAAAGAGAAAAGTTGCCGTGGAGTAAGGAAATTGAGTACGATAGAATGGAGTGATAACCAATCTACGAATGAAAATACTGATAATGATCAATCCTTTCGGTGTTGCGATAAGGTGATTATATTTTGTAGCGGACAGCTGTAATACACTCTCTCTCAAGTTATCAACCCTAAGGTTGGTTTGACGCAACCGATCACATTTCTCCATTCCTCCCTATATTCCTTGCTCTTTCCTTCAGTTCTCTGTTTGTGTGTTGCATCCGGTATCTTCTATTATTTGTTCTATGTACTGTCGTCGTGGTCGTCCTTTACCTTTCCTTCCTTCTGTTAAACCTTCTATATTATTGTATAGTAAGAGTGTATTTGCTGTGTTCTAATTTTATATTTTATAACGAAGAATGACTCCAAACAGCCTTGAAAAAGAAACGTATTATGACAGTGTACTTACAATTAGAGGGAAAGTAATAGGATAAATATTGAGTCATGAAAGTTAGCGAAAACCTAATCGGAAGAGAACTTTGGAGTGAAGAACCATAGAAAAAATTATACCTCAAAGAAGTGGCTGAAGATGTGACAAATAAATAAATTAAATCACTTGAATAAGTTAAATTAACTTTATTTTCCCTCGTGCACAACTTATAGGTGCCGTATTCATATTTTAAAGTTGTTGAATAATCTGTTTATCAAGCTGCTGTAATCTTTTATAACCAGAGATTGGAAATCAACTCTACGTAAATGACAAATCCTAGGTGTACCAAAATGTTGCGCTCTCCCGGGGTTATATGATACACGATTATGAATACAATACATTTGAGATATGGTTTTTTCGTGATAGGAAGGGTCAATTTTTATTCATTAATATTTTCATGATTTTCTTTTTTATTGTCCCGCATGACGTTTCTAAGTCATGGCCCAAAAAGTCATTTCTGGACTTAATATCCTATCACTGAAATGGTAAATAGTAATAGTCAAAGAATGGGAAACCAGGTTAAATAGGAGAAGAGCCTGTAATCAGGAAGTATGTTTGCTGTTCGTGGGTCCGATTAAAGCATATGGCAATATTTCACGAACGAAACTCTGAGAAACTCCATATAGAACCAACCTACATTTGTATTTAATCAAAGCCATGAACAAAAACTTCGAAAACAACAAGGCACAAGTAAAAGTTGATAAAGCAGTGCCCAAATGATTTCAACGTCATTAAAGTCCTGAAGCAAGGATTTTGACACCAACTCTTTTATAAACACACATTCAGAACAATTTGGAACGTGAATGTAGAAACATGCGAATACCACTAGAAAACATTTACCTCCTCACAGAGGCTAAGGTCGTGATGGTGCGAGACTATGCCAGTGAACGCGAAATATGACGCGAAACGTAACAGATAAACATGTGAGTTGAAGTTGGTAACGTCAAAAACGCAGAATTTAAATATTGGAGGCAGTAGCAATGCCTTGCCCTAATTAATGAGGACATGATCACGAACACGTAAATTTATTATCATTATATTATTGTCTGCCACTGAAATTACTTGAAGATGGACCCTTGGACCGAGGGACTCAGGGGAAAAGATCTATAAAAAACATAGAACTCTTTTGAGTTCGACAGACACACACGGCAAGTAAACCCCAAGTCTATAGCACATTTACATTCTGAAGGAAAGTGTGCCAATTGAAGAGTCACAGAGATGTACCATTGGTGGTAGGCCACGCTTACTGGAGGGATAACCGAAGAAAGAATATGACAAATAATGGGCGTCAACCATGGTGCATGGGATGGGATACGACAAGACAGTAGGTTAGTTCGGACAAGTGCGGAGCGGAGACGCTTCCAAATAAGAACTAAGCAAAGGAATAGAAAAGCACAAAAGGACGGATAATGCGGTGAGGAGGATGGAAAAAGTCGAATCTAAGCAGAAAAATATCCCCTAAGAATTCCTCTGTATTAAAAAGTCTTCCTATTCTATCAAATGCAATTTTATCGCAGGTATTAGTGAGATATAGATAAGCAAGTTTGTCCGTCGGCGAAGTTGGTTACAGTTTGCGAGCTAGCACATGAGGGGTCGCGTGAACAAGAATTGGCTATCATCGACCACCATGGGCACACTGTTTTCCCTGAGAGTCCATTTCCTAGACTCGAGAGGAGAAGCGTTATTTTTATGGAGGGGGGTATCCTCTACTCTATGTATTCTTTTTCTTCAGCTCAATTTTGGTGGATCTTCCTCCATTTTACTTAAACACTTCACGGGTAGAGTTCCCACTTCCGAGAAAGTGAGATCTTTTCACCAGACAGGGAACGTGAGAAAAACTCAAATTTCAACTGAATTTTTAAAAACAATAAGAATCATTAAACTTTGATGTGCCGTTAAAATAAGTCTCCCGTGTTAATCTGAACTAATCGAGCCAGGTTATTGGCCTGCTTCCAGCAGATTGCGGTTGCCTTTTATTGCCTTACTGACGGAATAAACAAATGTTTGGGCCATTTTGGATAGCTTTGGACTAGACCTATTTTTTAGAAGTGAAATTTTTGTTCAACGATGGAGGATACTGACTTTTATTAAGAGCTGATTCCGGAAACCTTCCTCTTACTGATTCCCTTAGGATTTTTCAGTAAAAATAAGGATTTTGTCGTCGCTGAAAGGCGATGCACGATAATAGAGAGGTTAGTGCTTGATGTAATGGAATATTAACGTAAAGTTTATACGTAAATATAAAATTGGAACATATACAAAAAAGACTGGTTAGTTACAAGATCGATATTCTGCTATAGGAATATCTTCCAAATAAAAACAACGGTAAATTATTCGTCAACATTTATTTATATTTTCTCTTCTTAGGAATTTCTGTGCTTTTGCTGGGTCTGATAGAGAAACCTATTGTGATTCGACAGTAGGAAATGTACAAATCCGTTGATGCATAGTCAAGGCTTGTATAACACCGGAGCTTAAAATTCGAAACAAAATTTATTTGTGGCACATTTTTTTAGTGAAACTTTAGCAGTTTCCGATGGAAAGTGAACACAAGGTAAAATATTGCTTAATCTGTTGACGCTTTAGATAATATCATGAGTTATCTCTTCGTTGTTAAAAAAATGGTTTCCGCTCATTTGAACCAGTGTCATTATGAATTTCTCATGATATGGTAAATGCTGTTGAAATGTAATAGAAATTTAGGGTAATCCCTTGAAAGCTGGCCCAACGAAGACGTTTGTACCTACTTTAGCCATCTGCTTAAGTTCATCTCATTTCCTATTTTTTAAACAAGTCTATTCCATTCGGTTGTGAATGAAGTGAAGCACTTGTGGCTAAAGCTTTGAATATTTAATTTATTTTTGCCGGACGGTTATCCGTGGTCCCACTTACTTTTTCATTCGGTACGAAGAATTCGTAGCTAATTATCCCTTGACAACGGCTTACGACATGATATTTACATTGGCTTTCTTATGGAGATAAGATTGTGGATATATTAGTGGATATATTAGTGGTTATCCATTATAAAAGAATGACTTATGCTTGGTTTAAGAACCACAGAATGATACCGCATCTATCACCATTCAATGATAAGGATTCTTCTCGTTTTCTATCGCATGCTTTATCTCAAGTTTTCGCTAATGTCGATTTTCTCAGGTTATTTATTACAGGCGTGACAAAATTTTGAAGTTTCATAGGCATTCTTGCGGGAAAAAGAATTATTTGACAATATATCTTGATAAGGTAAAGAACGATTCAATGTCATCTTTCCATACATTTTCTGGTCGAAAACTTCGAACTGAGTTTTAAACTAGTATAAGTTTTTTGCAGAAATGATATTTTTTCCTCGGCCGGTAGAATATTAACGAAGGCTATTCATTTCTTTAAACATTTATCTATGTCCTGTAGGAACTTGACTCGAAGGAGGCGATTAAGGAAAAACTAGCCTAACTACAAGGAAGCTGTTTCTGTAAAGGTCTACATCGCAAATTCAACTGCTTTGGTTCATAGGAGTTGTTCTGTCTTCAAGGAAGCCAAAATTGTACTTCCGCGAAGACTTTTGAAATATCCTGAAACTTGGCTGAATCAAAGAAATGTTCATGTTAACAAAGAGGTAAAAATAAGAAATGTTCGAAAATAGAGTATTTATTAATCCTTTTCATTTTCTCAGAGTTCAACTGTGCATAGAGGCAAATATATATCAGTATATAGTGTGCGAAGTGAACGAAAGATTGTAATTTGTTTGTAGATTGATGTTTCGTCTATTTGTTATTGATATAGGTACATTACTATTTTTATATGTTTAACGAGTATAGCATAATAGTATGTTGCATTGCATATAGTATGTTTAATGACTATAACATAATTTCATTTTCTGTGGACTAATCTGCCAAATGATGAACTCATGTACGTGTTTTTCTCGTAAAAGAATTCAACGTTGTTGTCGACTGCTGATATATTAATTAGCCCAACTCTAATATATAGCAGTAAACACTTATTGTGAAGTGGTGCGGTCATGTTCCTAAACTCAAGCATGAAGTTTTAGAAGCTTGTATACTTACAAGGAAACATTTTGCAACTTGGGTGAAGAACCGAGATGAAAAGTTTTGACGTGAATATGGATAAAAAGTAAAGATATATGTCTCGTCTTTCTTCTTCATACGCCCGGGTTTGCGAGGAGAAAAAGAAATTGAAATAGATTACAATGTCGGGACGATAGGCATGTTTACATTTGCAGTCCTTCCGTTGCATCTTTTTGTACTCGTATAACAATGCGAAGGAAGCGTAATTTCCTGGAGTTTGTTGTTAGTAGTATAAATAAATACCATTTATTTGATGTCTATTGAAATACTTATGCATTTTTAAGCACGAGAGTTGAAATAAATTTTTCACCCGAGCCAAATTTTATGAATTTTATTTTTTTGACATCAGAACGCAAAGCATTACGGAATAATAAAAGATCACCGTGTATCAGCCATTGGAGGTAAAACTTGAGGTTGTAGAGTCAGACTTCCACAGGTTGATGAAAAGACTAAGGTTCGCAGCGAAATCTGCAGAGTGCGCAACACGATGGTGCGACTCCGGATCCTGCATCTGGCTTGCGAACTGCTACAGGCTCCACCACGGCATCAATCAGGAGACAAGTCTCAGGGACTGCTTCAAGCGTCGCCTTCACACCACTCCACGGCCTAGAAATTGCCAATCCACAGGCTGCCGAGAAAAAGTTTGAGGCAAATGTCCTTCTCCAATACAGCTGGATTTCTCAAGTTACAGAAGAGTAATCAAGATTGAAGAGTGACGAGACTTGCTGACGACGAGACGAAGAGTGATGAGACTTGCTTTCATCTTTGTTATGGCATTGTTTGATTAAACTTTGAATGAGTATTTACATTTTCAGTATATCATGAAGGGTTTTTTTTACAATTTAATGAATGGCTATTTCCAAATTCAACAATTATCAGCCGTGACATTTTCCTCGCCAGTCCATGACGTAAGCTCAAGAAAGTGTTATTCCTTACCGAAAGCTCCCAGTTTGCTTCCGGAATCGCACAAAATGCCATTTTGCGTGTCTTGAAAGGACTACGTTTCAACTCCATTGAAGAGATCCAAGAGGAGTTGCAACAGATCTGGATCACACGAAAGACATAGGAAGAGATAGGTAGAAAGAGGACGCAGCAGTGCTTCCAACAACGTCGTTAAATTGTTGTAAAGAAACTCGAGGCGACTGCATCGAAGACGCAAGTGGAAATTAAGGATTACAATAAGTTTTGTCTATGTTTGAGAAAATTCTTCGAAAGTTGGATAGAACGTCGAATAACAGGCCCTCTATATCGAATTTTCATAATGAATAAATATATAGTGGCTGCATTGTCCAAATGCGGAAAGAGTATGATAAAGTAACACTTTTTTAACAAACCAAGTTTCTCAAAGGCCATCCCTCATGTTATTATGAATCGCAACCCTCACAAAAGATTGACCCTACTAGTACAAGTTTTCTCCTAGCGTGTCGGCGTAATGTTAACTTCCTCACCCTTGCCAACCAATTCCACGCCTTACGTCAGGGTTTCTTCGGCGAGGGGCTTCCTTCTCCCATGCCGCCGTCTCTCTTTCTTTTTTTTTTTAAATCCATTTGATCATCTTACCTCCTTCAACGCTGGTTTCACTTCTGCTGATCCCTTACCACCTTGTCTTAACGATACTTAAAAATTTTCAACAGGAGAAAATGACGGAAGGAAAGCATTGGGCGAGAGATGAGTAAAGATTGGGGAAGAAGAATGGCGGAATGGAGAAGTGGGAGGCGGGTTCGGAAAATAGCCTGCCCCGCTGAATAAATAGTTAGGGAGAGGTTTGAACGAGAACATAGACCGTAAGTTGCCAATCCCGTCGTCGTCAACCCGTTTTCCTTTCGGTTTCGGTTTTAGGGTGATGAGCCAAAAAAAAACTCCCCTTTGATCATAAAAATTTTAAATCACATTGTATTGCAGCATTTTGAGTTCAAACAAACAGAATTTTTCCGTGAACGTATGGTAATTATCACGTGCACTGTGACATCACCCGACCAGCAGCAACAATGTCAGGCAGGGACGCAGCTTGAGGCCGATCGGTGCGATCTTCATCAGGCACACTTGCCAGGCCACATGATTTTTATGTGCCACTTATCTATTTATTTGTTTATGTAATGCAAAGGCACCCGTTAATTTATGCAATTGACATATAACGTCAATTGCATAAAACATATAACAGTGACAGAAAACATAAAAAAACGAAATATCGTAGTAACAATAAAAAAACTTAACGTTTAACAAGTTCACATTCGGTTAATGGGTAACAAATGTTCCAGCACGCACAAAGTTCGGTTGGCATACGAGGCAAACAAATGACCAGTAAAAGGAGCTAGAGGTCCAAAGAAAATTTGGAGGGAGAAAGAGATTGGCAGGAATGGACGGCATGAGTTGTTTGGAACGTGTCAAAGCCAGGGAGGCGTTTCATCATTGGTTTAGAGGTTGATGGAAGTGTAAAGTATCACTAAAGTGCGCTTGTTGTTTCGAACAAACACTTTTTTCCACATTGTTTCAGCATCTTTTTATGTTTATCGATGCTCAGGCTTTTCACCTTCACTACTTCAAAAAATCGTATCACTTCACCCTGTTATTCTTTGGGGTATGTCTCTAAACCAGAGTAAGAATTAGCAATCTATTAGACCTCGGAGTAAGAATAAATACCCTTATTCTTACTCTGGGGTCTAAAAGGCCGCTGCCAATTTTGTTTCGATCGAATGACGTTACATTTCACTTGCAGTCTTTCACGACAAGTATGCTTGAACACACAATACTAACGTCCATAGGATCACAATATGAATTAAAATCTTTATGAACATACTAGGTTTACATTTTGACTTCATCTCGTAATTGATCGCTGAGGTTCATAGGTATCCACTATGTAGGAAATAGTTTCCGGCGTGACTTCGTGGAACTGCTTCATGATTAAATGAGACACAAACTTTGAAATTCCACA
>WURS02082445.1:0-10165 GCA_011762765.2 Rhinocypha anisoptera
TTTGGGCATGACGCGCGTCGCATCAAAATTCGTCCCGCGGGTGCTGACTGATGAACAGAGACAAAAACGTGTGGACATTTACCAGGAACTCCTGGATCGAGCCAATTCCGACCGAGAGTTTCTTAAAATCATCGTAACCGGTGACGAAACCTGGGTTTACGGTTATGATGTTGAGACAAAGGCCCAGTCTTCGCAATAGAAGGGTCCTCATTCTCCGCGACCAAAGAAAGCTCGCATGTCCCGGTCCAATGCTGCTGTGTTTCTTCGATTGGAAAGGGCTGATTCATTACGAATACGTCCCTCAAGGTCAAACCGTCAACAAAGATTTCTACTTAGAGGTTATGGAGAGACTGAGGCTCGCAGTGAGCTGAAAGAAGCCGGACTTGTGGAGGAACAATACATGGCATTTTCACCACGATAACACGTCGGCTCACACGGCGCTGATCGTGACAGAGTTTTTCGCCAAAACCAGAACTTCCGTGATCCCGCAGTCACCCTACTCTCCAAACGTGGCTCCATCAGATTTTTTTTGTTTCCAAAGTTAAAATCAACCTTGAGAGGGCGCCGATTATGACTTAATTGCAGACATTAAAACTAATGTATGGCGGACCTGAAGAGGATCCCTAAGGCGGCTTACCAGACAGGGTTCGAGAGCTGGAAGAAATGTTGGCAAAGGGTGTCGTCAGGCCTCAAAGCATGTACTTTGAGAGCGACAAGTTCGATTAAGCTGTATCCATCGAAATAAACAAGTTATAAATAAGTCCAGTCTTTTTGTGCTCACACTCTGTATGATTTCGTGTTTTCCCAGCGCACGATTATTATGAAATCTAGATTTCATAAGAAGAGTAAGTATATTCAGTATTCCTTTTTATTCTATTATATTTCTTTCTCTCCTCATTGAGTTTATTATATCCTCTACATTTCCCTGACCGTATTTTGTAATACCGTTCACCTAACTCCAATATATTTTCCGTTGAAGACAACTTCTTACCTTTAGTCACATTTATATTAATGTTAATCCTATATCCTGTTCTAATATTAAGTTTCCAAGATTCTAACATCTTTTTCTCAAACGTAAAAATATGGTGGTGTTGATAGATCTACTTATGTCGTGAATTATCATTATGCTGATTTGACAATGAAATGCCTCATAAATTCACTACTCATATAATAAATTTTTGAAATGCGTGAAAGAGTCGAAGTATTATTTTACAAGTTTTCAAACAATTTTGCTTCTTTCAGCTGTATTTCAGGTAATACTCTTCACGTCATTTAGGCAATTTCCACTGAGAACACAAAAATACTGAATTTGTTTTAATAAAACCAAAAGTAATAAATGGATAATACATCAATCGAGTGGCATGTCTTAATCGAACGTTAGAATATTAACACTTATTTTACATAATATTTTTTCAGAATTCGCAGAATTAGTAATTGAGCTCATGAAGTGTTTAAAAATACTTGACAAATGAATATAAAAACATTTAATTGATTACTTCAAAAACTCAGTAATTATATTGCTTTCGTGAAATGCTACCTATGAGATTTAAAAAATAATTAATTCTAAACTCGTTTCTACTCAACTCATTCAGAAAAATTTTGTATGTCAACATTTCTATGTGTAGATTGCTTAGTAATAGAACCGGTCACATCTAGCCACTGAAATAAAAGTCACAATCTGCCGTGATCTCAGTTCCATCCATGATAAAAGTAGATACAAATCTTATCAACGATAGTATCTTCCCCATTTTTTCGAAAAGATACCATTGTAAAAGATAAAAACGATTTATTGCATTAATTATTACGCTAGCACACCGGTTTCAGTGTCCTATCCATCTCCACAAAAATCCTCTGATTTTTTTTTACTTCAGAGGTTCTAGTGACAAAAAATTTCTGTTTCTCAATTGGGATGTCTAGTAGAAATAAAATCAAATACATAAAACTACTCAACGAAAAGTATATACGACTATTAATCCCAATGATAAATTACTCGTAAAATATCAATATGTCCGATATATTCCACTTGAAACATTTTCTCTCGGTTCTACTTAAGAGAAAACATGCCAAGGAATCCTTGTGTTTTTCCAGCATTTCCCACATAAATTATACTTTGTTAATGGGAGAAGCAACTGAATATTCATGATTTAGGAATAGAATAGTAAAGATCCTGTCCAAAATTTATTCCCTTTAAAATTCAACATATGAAGTTATTTAACGTGAGATAGAAGGCGCAATCACCCCATCTCGTTTTATAACTCGCTCAGTACGAACTGATGTGATTTAATGTTCTTGTGTAGCATTAAAATCTGCATATACAGAGTCGCCGCAAAAGTAAACAAACCAATCCATACCCATGTTTTTGCTCTCGTCCTCGTACGACGATATTGGCTCTTGTAACTGTCCATTTACCAGAAATGATATTTGTTTGTACGTCTCCGCGCTATCTCGATGTAGATGCCGTAACAGATAGTGTGATGCATCATTCGCCCTCCATGAAATTTCGATAACAATTCGTGATATACATCACGGTCAGCGGGCAAAATGGAAGGTTATTTAGAAGGGGAGAGAGAGTTAATGCTCCTTCCTTTAGAATGGAAGGGCAACGGATCATGACGGATGCTCCTTCGAACTTCCTGAATTGCAACGGAGTCGGGGTGTAGACGGTTAAATATGACCGTAATACTGCGCGCCTTATAAGAAATTCTCAGTAAATTCTATTTATCTCCCTTTTTCGGCCTTCTTGAATGAGAACGACGAAAACGGTGGGATAATTATTAATATCATGGAAAGTTCATTCAGACAAAGAGGTCATGGTAAGACAGTAGGTAGAGCGCTTGGCTACTTGCACGGGCACCCAGGTTTAAATTTCAATTATGACTATGGACACATCCATCTAAACCTAGGCTTAATGACCAGAATTGGGTACCAGATATTGGGAAACCACAGGCGACATAGGGAAAAGAACTGGCATCCTTACCGAGATGTGTGGAGAGCTCTATCCTTACCTGTCATTCACTAACCACCTATCCCCACCTATCTTAGAATTGCATTGTGTTTGGATGCATATTAAAGTGCTTTTACATAAAATATGCTCATTTTCATTGATCATATATTAAAGCTATTTTGTTTATAACTCCGCTTTTAAACTATATAAACAGTGAAGAGAATATTAAAAATTTTGTAAAACAAAAATTTAACATTTTTATTCGACTAAGTTTTATTTTTCATCAATTTTTCTGATTTTACCGTAACTCATTGCTATCGTATATTGGCGAAAAATTTTAAATTACGAATTAATAATTTTTATGATTTTATTTTTTAAAAACGACCAGAAATTTTATTGATAATTTAATTTTAAATCTGTATACATATATTTATTTTATTAAAGAAGGATTTAAAATTTGTGACACAATAAATGTGGATAATACATACTTTCGTTTTAAAATGGATATTATTCAACAATCATGGAGTTTCCTAACCCGTAATTCCAATTTGGTGTAAGGACTTAATTGGTTTTCAGTTATTAAACGATTCAATGGTAGTCGATGCATTAGAGTGTTGATTTTATGGTTTTGAGGAAGAGAAAGGATATACAGGTACATATTTGATCTCTTAATGATGTCCAACGTCATACCTCTAATTTTGGCAATTAAAGTTTAGTTTAGCAGTTACGCTACATGACAGTCATATATTCTTGGTATGTTTAAACCTGTTGACTGTGGCAGATTACGATACTTGTAAACTAATAAACATATCTTTATTCCTACCTTTCTTTTACACACTTTTCCCTACCTTCCCTCATTAATAAATGCATGTGAAAAATTAAATTTTTAATCACGTGGCAATATTATTAATCCCTAAATCAGACCAGATGGCTAAAACATATAAATTATATATAGTTGATTACACGAAAATTTCATACTAAATTAAACATTCTAAAATACAGGATATGATGTTTTTCGTAACCGAAGTCATAATAATATAAGTTCAAATCCAATTATTTATGGTTTTCACAGAAAAGTTTCAGGAAAAATATCGCATGGTATGATTACATAATCATTGGCACATTTCAGTAGAATAGAGAAAATCTATATAATTTTTTTGTTTTTCAAAAACTTTTAATGAATAGAATTTTACAATTTCTATACTATAATTACTACAGTTTAGCGAGTTTTAATTTGACATCGAATGAATTAGTAATCACAATGTCCGTCTTTGCACACTCTTTTGCTTGAGAAATAGGCTTCAAATGATTTCTTGAAATTTGTTTAATTTATCTATTCACCTTATGAGAGCAATTAACTAATGTTAACTTTCAATTGTATTTTAATGATAATTTGGAGTTATTTCTCTGTTTTAAAGTCAAATTCGCGTGAAAATACCACTTTTGAAATAATAAGAGAACATTTTAATTCGATTCAAACGTCTTCATTAGCATTGACTGCAAAATGGCGTGTCACCTTTGCTTCAAGCTCCATAGAAAAATGTTCCTGAATAAATGTTCGTATAATTGATTCCTCCAAGACGTAAATCGAGCAAAAGTAAGTCCCATTAAGAGGTCTGTCGTGATGGATTGCTTTACTCAGTGTGATTGAATGTGGGAGGACACGAAAGCTCGAGCAGTCACGCTCCGCGTCACTTTGGGGTGATTTCTAGATAAAGAAGAAAAGATTAATGGAATGGAAGTCTGAAATAAATCCAATACGGGAAAGCATTTGTGAATTGTAATCCGAGAATGACTTGACTCGGAAATCTCATTTTAAGGTGGAGTAAGGAAGAAGAGAAAGCCTTTGGGACCCGTGCCACTCTCAAAAGCTATTGACGCCCCCGCATTTATCTTGGAGTTTTTATGCGATTTTCCAACTCAAATAGTTCACTGGAAATCCATAAGAATCGATAAATTTTTCGCATTAAACGAAAATAGCTTATAATCCAATGGAAGCTTATATTATTGAGCTTCTAAAAATATTTATCAAAATATCATCTCACTAAAAGTCTTCAGTTTAAGAGGTTTATACGTCCTTTGCTGTAATAAATATCTTCCCATTTCAAAAAAAAACCTTATTTTCTCAAACAATTATCTACGGGCCTAGGACAAAACAAATTTTTCTGCAATAAGGAATGTTCCTTAGTAAGGTTTTTTTTTCTATTTTGGAGTGAATTGCTCGTCCAGATTTACATTTCCTTCGCTTTGTTTTTAATGAGGGAAAAATGCAAATACTTTAGGATTCGGTGCATAATTAAGTCACTTCTCCTTTGGTGGTTAAAGCAAACGACGACATTAAAAAGGAATGAGGAGACAGCCTGTGGGAGGAGATGTTTCCTCGGAATTTGAATACCGAGCGACGAAGCATTTCCATTCCCATAAACTACGCATGCAACTGCCCTCATTAGTATATCAAACAATGGCGCCCCATGGGTGCTTATCGCATTTTCCTTTCTCCTCAGAGTTCAATTTTCTTTCGACCTACTAGAAGCATTTGTTTTCCTGCAATGACATAATAAATCTCTTTAGGTGTCCCCTAAATTACAGTTTAAAATCAAGGCACTTGAGGACTGAATCTTAAGGTATGATCATTTATATTAAATAAATCTTATCAAAAATCAACTCTATATATCTCGATGTGAAACCTTTTTGTGTATTTATCTTGTGATGAATTGTTTCCACCAAGAGACGGCCGATAACATCAAAGATTATAAAAATGTCATCTTTTCAAAAATAGAAACTCCCCTTGCGGGGATGTACGACTCTTTCCTGACCGATATTGCTCGCAATTATTTTATACAAATATTTAAAGCAATCGTCCATGCATCATGAAGGTTTTTCTTATCCTGTCTTAACATTTTGTTCACCAGACACTGAATTACTCATTGTGTCAAATCCAAACATGAAACCTTTTTTCTTTGAGAACCCTATGTGTCGTGTTTCACATGAACTTTCGGCATTCGACACCTTCTGTGCGATAGAAAGTACATATTATAACTTTTTTTTCATATTTAGCAAATAAATAAGTCCTTCGATGATAATTCACTAATTAAGTAAATATTAAATGTGGATTACTTTCAAGAAATTCAGCTGAAAAATTGTTAAGTGAAATATTATGGATCTGAACTAAAGTTAACATGCATGCCAATAGCTAGACCTGAATAATTATTTCGTAATCATCGTATATTATTTCTGTTTATCTTCGGGATAGGAGCACAAAGTGTCCAATTATGTTTGAATTTCTACGATTTTTGCCTTTAAAATTATCCTTGCTAAAGGAGTGTGCTAGTTAACCTGTAAAAAAATCGAGAGTTTAGGTACTACTTTAAGAGTTGGTTTGGGGTAGACTCCTAGTCATCTCTAAGACACTTCAACTATTTTCACTTAATTTATCCTTTTTATTTAAATATTTATTCCCCATTTATTGACTGAGTTATGAATGATTTGTTTTCCAAAATTCTAATTTTCAGTTTTTCTGTCAGTTTCAATTCTAGGTTTAAAAACATTCCAGTTTGAATCTCATGCTATTGTTATCCGCCTTTGGTAATTGGCTTTTTATTTCCAGGGGCAGGCGTATATATTATAATAATCAGATTTTATATTACACTCTTATGGTACCATAATCAAACCGTCAAGCATTTTATATTTTTTAAGCAAATCAGGCACCTTTGACGTCCATTAATTGGAATTCGTGAGGTGATAAATATTTCTTCACAATCTTCACCATGTACCTAGAGTATCTATTAGTAAAATTAATAACAACAGCGGTAGGTAATAAGGTATACGCAAGAAAAAAAGAAACAGAAGAAGCAGGTAATAAAAACGGTCAGGGTGATAGAGGTACTAAGAGTTGGATGAGAGTGAAAGGGAACGAAAAATAAAATGAAGGCACGGAAGAGAGATGTGATGGAGGAGTACCGAGATCAACAGGAAAGCCTAGATATGAAAAAGTCAGAGAAAGAAAAAGAGAGAGAGAGATAAAAAGGGAGGCTGAGAGGGAAGCCAACGAAGCGTGCAATTTAAGGAGGGCACCCGTTCGACCAAACACGCCCCTGTGGTGGCAATGCGTGACTGGAGGGGCATTTACTGCCAGATAGAACCATAAGCAGATAAATCCGTCGAGATACGCCCAGTGGCGGCGCAGTGGATCGGTTCGTGAGCTCCCTGCCGGAGGAGGACAAGTGGGTTGGTTGTGGTTGGATGGATGGGGAGGGGCGCATGTGTGTATGTGTGTTGGTGGGTTGCAAGCCACCGGGGGGGGGGATGGTCGACTCTTCTGGGGAGTTAGGGTGGCGTATAAAGAGCATTCCCCCACCTTGTCCCTGTTTCAACGTGACTCGATGGCATTCCTATATTTCCAAAATAGCATCGCGCAACTGCCCGCCCACCCTCCTCCTTCAACCCCCCATCGTCCGAGAAGCGTCCGTGTTTTATTTCGTCGATTACCCATGTAGTGATTCCGCTCGGCCATTTCTCGGAGAAAATCATTGCATTCGACCTTTTTATTGGCAATGTTTTCGCCCGTGTGTTTGGGAAATCTGCGTCGTTGATGCCATTCGCTTTTCATTGCTGCCCCTTCCGTGGGTTTACTGTATAAACTAGGCGCATTAAGGGGAGTAATAAATGGATACAGAGAAAAAGGTTTTAAAAAATTGGGTACTAGGTATTATCGAGCAACTGTGGAAATAGATGTAGGCGTTATTCATAGAGAAAGCCGTATTACTAGACCAAAATTTCATCAAAACAGCAAAAACACAATGGATAGTTGTTTCGAAACTATCCACCATTTTAGCTGGTATCTTCATAGTTCTACGAGTTTAAAAAAGTATCATGTTTATGCTAATCTCAGAAAATATCAGGAAAGTCACGCCTTTCCTTGGGTAAGTAATTTTTACTCTATTCTTCAGATTACATTGCCTGGAACTATATTTAATTTTACTTTGCGATCCTTGCAATCCGCTCACTTGCTTTGTAGTCGATTCGTTTGACAGCAGTCAGTGGAAAACTATTGATGTCTTACGTCAGGATGGTTATAGTGAAACGGGAAAGAGCAAACAATTTTATTAAATTATGTTTAATAGAGTAATCTTCATTTAATAAAATTCTTAGATAAAGAGGGTCAACTAGAATTTTTCATGAGCTTATATTTGGTGATATTTAGAATAAATAGGAATTATGGTATGGATGCATAATTTCATCAAAAACATCAACGTTTTCGAATCAACGTAGTTCGACAAAAAAAGAAGCCATTTAATAAAATGTTAGAAAGCTGTTAGTAAAAATTATCAAAAATCTTCAGTGTCTTCTTGATCTCCCAATATATTATTTCAAAATTCATTTCTGGAATTTTAACTAACACATTTACCTATTATTATATCTATTTCGTTCAAGCGATCCAAAAAATTAGTTATATCTTCAGTATTATTGTGTATTTTAACTATTGATTTATTTTCTTCGCTAAATTTCAGTTATCAAATCGTTTTGATTTTTATATCAAAACGCATTCATAACTGTATTGTATTTGAAGATTTAATCAACCCTAGTTTAAAGGCGGAAAATATTTGAATGGGGTTAGTGGTATGTGTGAGGGATGTGAATGGGACTATGAGGGATTCAGCGGGGATCAATATCCATCTGTTCCCCCACACCCTCGTCTGATTGAGTGTTCTTCCCCTTCCGGTGAAAACACTCCTGGTCTCTCGTTCTTCCCACTTTGATCCCCGATATCAATTTCACATCCGCTTCCCTCGCGAGCCCGATTCCTTCCCCGGCCACGCTCTTGCCTCTCTGGCCCCCCGCCCACTTTTCTGACCAGTTCTTCCGCACTTCATTCACTCCCGCCTCTATTGGCCACGTCCCTAAGCCGAGCACTTACTCCGATACAACCACCACTTCCTTTCGCCTGCTCCCTCTTTCATATCGTTCCCTTTCACTCCAAGGCAAGGCCTAGCTTCGAAAAAATAAATGCAAGCCTCTATTTTATTATTAATAAATCGCCCTCCCTGGGGAAAGTCTTCCTAAGAACCTTCAGGAAACTCTTTGGTGAGGAAATACCTTTGGATAACTATAATATATACTAAATTAATAAATAAACCAGTATGAAAAAATCAAATACACGAAGAAAAATCACGGAGTATTTATCGTATCTACATTGGTTTCACTCCCCAAGGGTCCGACTGCTGAAGGAAGGAACGTATTCTATTCTGCTGGGTTTCCTCGGTTTATATCTCTCGTTCAACGGTTCTCTTTGGAAAGAATATTATTTGGCATTTGAACAATAACTTCCTGTAAAGATATGACGAGACTTTATTTTTTCTCAATTTCCGTGACATTTTTATTTACATTAGTGACGATTTGTTCGTCTTTCGCTAGTGAAAATGTGAAGGAATTCTTTATCATAAAAGCGAATACATATCAGCTTTATGGATTCTTCGTAATCAGACGGAAACATATACAAGACAACTTTGTCAAATGTTTAGGATTTTGTGGAACATACGTTAAAGTACCGTTAGTTTAAAAAGGAAAGTTATTTTTAACTTTCTACTTGGAAGTAAAAGAATTGAATATATTTAGTTCCTAACTTGAATCGCTGAAGTCACATACTACCTAAATTTGTTTCTGGCAATATAGGTGTTTACTCTTGCGCAATACATGATTTTCAATTAAGCTAAATTTATATCAATACTATATTTATTTAATGTATAATCTTTCAGCGTATAATTAATTAAATATTATATTTTTCACGTTAAATAACCCTGAGGCAATTTTTAATAATAACATTTACCCGAAAACTTATTATTATAGGAATTTAAATTGTAATATTTCTCCAGTATGTTTAGTTCTAATGGTGCCTGTAATTCTCTTCATTTGCTCCGGATAGCCACGCTGCCATACAGAAATATAGATGTGTGTATATATATATATCAAAATCGTATGTCTGTCATATTATTTCTTTTCTGTCTCCGGTGTTCGAGTCCCGGCTGAGGATAAAACTTTTTCTCATATGAATTTGTCGGTTTCCTTCATATATTTTCAAACCACATTGTGTGTTCGTCTTTTTATATATATATAAATATATATAATATATATATGTATATATATGTATATATACATATAATATATATTAGAAAATACGCCATAGGCGATAAATATAATATGGGATAGGAATTGGTAAACAGG
>WURS02082456.1:0-10165 GCA_011762765.2 Rhinocypha anisoptera
TTGGGATATTATACTATAACGTCAGAATTATTTGTACCATTCTCCTTCTCTGGAGTAAACAAAACAAAACGCCGCACACTTCCAAATTTACGTCTTCATTCTCCTCGTTTCTCACTTCACACAATCCCCCCCCTACCCCCCTCCCGCCCGCGTACGCGAACATTGCACGTACTCTTCGTACGCGCGCTTTCGCGTGGGAAACGTTTGGGCGTTTTGCGCCTCAATTTACGAAATGGCGCCGGAATAAATTATCAACCAACAAACCGCGCAGCAGTGGGAGTTCACCGAGGCGCGAAACCGTGCCGAGTTGCGCAATCGTTTATTTTTTTTTTTGTTTCTTCCTCTTTTCCTTCCGAGGTGTGTGTGTGTGGGGGGGGGGGGGGGAAGAGCCTCTTTTCTTCCCCGCCGCCGTTCGACGGGGCCTTGCACATGCGATTCGTCGCCGGGAATAACTCGTCCCGATTCTGCACAAGCGCCCTTTACTCGCCCTGTGGTGCGGCGTGCTCCAGGAAGTCCTCGTGCTTCAGCTCCTCCCCCCCCCCACGGGAGGAGGTCTCCTCCCGAGTGTCGAATTCCCTCGCGTAAGCAAACTGTGCAACCGTTCTCCAATTCTCCCGAATTGCATCGGATTGCGATGCATTTGCGGTTAAATACGATTCGGGAGCGCTGAGCAGGTGAAATTCTAATTGAAAATCCCCCACGCCCCCGCGCCCACACAACTACTCTACGCGTCGCCCTCCGCTTGTCGACAGCGAGGGTTCTGTCTGTCGCGACCCGGGAAGTTATCATACCGTCATAGGCATGTGCGTATTTGGGAAAGGTGAACGGGGGGGACAAACACAAGAGGACGAACTCCTCGAATCGGTCGATCGAAACAAATGATGGAATCAGTCAAGGTGAAGACATTTTAGGACCTTTTAAGTTTTTTTTTAGCAGGTTCATTTCATCATTAGAGGAGCGAATAATGAAACATGGAGAGGGTCCAGAGAAAGGCGGCCACACGTGTAGTGGGAAAACATAAGGGGGCTGTGCTGACAGCGTGACTGAAATGTTCAAATCTCTTGGTTGGGAGAGACATTAAAAACGAGAAGGAAAAGAAGCAAGCTATGCGGAATGTGTTCCACATACTCAAAAGGAGGTAGAGCATGGGCAGGCCTATCAAAGCAGGTGGAGATAAACCAAATTTTATGGGAAAAAATGATCACCTACACTAGATAAAATGTCGGCCACAAAGAACTAACATTAAAAAATTGTCATATCTAAATAAATCAATTACTGATTGGAACAGCCTACCTGCAAAACTGTATGAGCCCTTTCCAAGTACCATAAACATTTTTAAGAATAAGAGATGCAAAAAACATGTAATATAACAATTTTATTCTACACTAGGTTCTTAGATTATTGGTTTGAAGAATATTTTTACTTTGGTGAATATTTTCTTTCTTTTTGTTCTGTCCTTTCTTTGTTGAGAGAAGTGTGATTAAGTGATTTCTGTGTACGTCACCACCTGGCACGTTGCCTACTTCTAGCCTTATACAAATAGTAATAATTTGAGTTGAAAACTTCACCACTCTGGGATTCATGATGCTTCAATCGGCGTTCGGGTTTTGAGATGTCTCCGGCGTCTGAAAGACCATAGTTCCTTGAAGTGAGAATGGTAATAATAAAATAATTCAGCTAGTTGCGTAACGGAATATGTTATTTCGCGGTTTATGACTGCCGAAAAAATAATAAATACGCGGTACACACAAAATAGATCGGGGTTATGGGTCATTGAAATAAGAACATTTAAATGTCGCCCTTAGGAGTGTTTTTTTATTGTTTATGATTGCCTGTGATAATTTTGGAGTTCACTTGTAACATAAATCATACTTGTTTCCATTCGGTTCATTTATTGATAATTGTCTTAAAATACGAATACATACTCGTATTTGAATTTCATTTTCGCCTTTGGTTATCATAAACGTAAGCATCGGTTTTCCTTTTTGTGATAATATATTCTGCATCCAACAATATAAAGTACACTTTTACGTATTACGATTATTCAGCTATTATAAATGGTAATCACTAAGTTAAAATACACCTATTAAGGAGTATGACAATTGTTTCTTCAAAAATAATAAATAAATGTGAGAATTGTTTATCAGAAAAGAATAATTAAGCTCTCTCTCCCATTGGGTTGATTTTGTGATAATTGTCTCACAATATTTTAACTTCTTATTTTCGCATAGCTTTCATAAAACGTGAGAGCTCATTTGATTTCAACTTTTATGATCCCGTATTTTTCAATCCAACAAAATATTTTGCTCCCAACAATAACTTAAAAGTAACTTTGAATTCTTCAGATGGAGACGTTAATTGCTATGCTTCAATAAAAAAACGACAATTTTAATTGACAAATAATAGTTGAGCTAATGCGCAAACGAATTATTAATTCATGGAAATGTGGCTGTGGATATGAAGAGTTATGAATGACTTACCTAGTTTTTTTTCTCCTTAAGAATGCAAAAGTAAAAATTCTATTAAGTTCTACTACGTGATATTTGCACTATTTTGAACACTAAAATTTGTTTTAACTACAGTTTTGAACACAAAATACTATTTTAATTTCGCTATCATTGCTGAGATTTTCTTAATCCCTTACAAAATTAGTGTGTATTTATACTACATGCAATTTGGTAGTCTGCAGTGCTCTTGCTGATGGCAGTCATGACTGTCACAAAAAACTTTTCATCATTCAAGAGTGAGTGTCCATTTATTTATTTATTTGCAATAATACCTTGCAGATAGCTACAAGCCAGGCGGCAAGGTAGAAAGGAAATGTAAAAATAAAATAAAAAATATAAATCACCATAATGAACCTTCAATTATACAAAACAGTAAATAAAAGAAAGATAAATCACTTTCAGATACAATAATAAACCATGAGATCCCCCAATATGCGCATCCTCTTCCTAAAGCTTTTAATATTATTAGGAAAAGGCTCGAAAACGTCTCCTTGTAACTCGTTCCAGTATTTAATGCCTCTATTAGGGAAGGAGTATTTGCTAGTATCTTTTTTCTACTTTAAAGAATTCATCTTCCATTTGTGGTCACCCCTTCCAAAGTAGCAGCCAACTATGGGTTTTTGATTTTAGTCCCATTGACGCCTCATTTCCCGTATACATTTCGAAAATTTTACATAGCCTGTTAATTTTCCTTCTCTTTTGAAGCCTCTACCGACCTAATTCCGTGATCATTTTCCTTACACTTTCCTCCCTCCTATATCTACGTACCACAAATCTGGCAATACTTCTCTGTACTTTTTTTTCAATTAATTTTATTAAATGATTACCGTTGGGGGTCCCTTTTCCAACAAGTACCTCAGTTTTCTTCTGCCGGGGAAGTTTGTCTGAGTCGAACGAAATATTCCAGGCAACAGTAGTTTCGTTTTGTGAGCACTCAAAAAAAGTGTTTACGCGTCACGACGGATCGGCATGCCGGATTTAACGTACTGATATTTTTGTTTGTGGTCTTATAGTTTGTGTCCTCTTGCAGGAGAAGTATCACTCGTACGATTCAGGGTCAAGCAATAAAATGAGGCATGGTTGAAACTAGAATCAATAGCTGAAAATGTGGACACAGAAGATTTAAAATAATGGGGGTGAAGTAAACGTAAACAAACTTATTATTGTCAAACGAAATTGGGATTCAATGACTTAGGTCAGGCATGGACCTTCCTTCCTTCGAAATTTTATTAAATAATAATAATATTTATATAAAGATATAATATATAAGAAGTATAATAACAATAAAGTTATTATCCAAATACCATGCATAGATGAAGGTATAGGATTCGTCAAAATCTATAATACAAAATAAGCCAAAATACAGACATTTTAGTGATAAAAAATAGAGACACTATACTCTTAGACTCGCGTGCCAACCTATTGATCGAGATAGAGATATCTATTATTGTTGTCAACAAGAGGCGTGGGATGTTTTCATAAGAAAAAGTTATTTTATATGATAGCCAAAATCATTTACATTGAATTTATCACTATTATTTATTTAAACATTTGATTAATATGCAGAAAAAAAGATATTGAGATGAATAAAATTTAAGACAAAACATCTATCAGTATAAGCTACATTTTTTCCTACGGTGTGAAATAACAGGAAATTATATTAATAGTATAATTTATATGAAACAAAAAGTAAATATATCGGTATCACTATTAAACAATAATAAATAACATAAGTCGTCAAAGTCTGTAAAAATGATTAAGTTCATTTGCAAGTCGTCATTTCGGCCCTGTGATAATGAATTCCCCTGGGATTGCCCTTAGGGCCCTGCCAGCTCCGAGTGTCAAAATAATTGCCCCATAGGTTCCCCACCCCCGACCTAGGTCAATGTTGTATATCATTTCCAATTTATTTTCTGCCCCCCGCGTGTGTTAACGCATGGAAATTCAATCCTAAGGACAATGCACGAAACAGCCAAATGTGTTCCTCTTCAAGAAACTTGGTTTTTGACAACTTTTCATCGTGAACTCGGGATTATGTCTGCTCAAAAATTTTGCCAAATTCCATTACGTTACTCCAAATGACTTTAGAATAACATTTTGCCGAAAAGTTTTCGCAAGTTGGCCTTCGCCGACTTAGATGAAGGGCTTGAAAATTACATGCGCATGAGACAGAGAGCGGGCCGAAAAGCAGTAATGGAGTGAGCAGATGAGATGAATCCTTTTAGATCGTCTTCATTTGAATAATATTCCGAAACAGTGATACTGAAGTATTCGACGCAATGAGATACGGAGTCTTTACCCAAGCCGGATTAGCATTTGAAACTTCTCGGGGGGACTTGGCTCGTTATACGGGTCGCTTCGTAATATTTTTCGAAAAATTAGGTCACGGTTTCAACTTCTCGAATATACTTAAGACTGACTGGATTCTAAACTAATCTTCTTTAATCTAGTCGTGCTCGTAATTCAAATTGCCGCTCTTAAATAATCACAATAAACGTTTTAATGTAAAATAATTAGAGAATCTGATCACTGCTTTTTCTTTAAGCTGATTTAAATAGCTGTTCCTTTTCTAAAAAGTAAGTTTTGCTCGTTTTCAATGATATTTTTTCTTGAAACGAATCATTCCTAACAATGAAGGAAAGAAAAAATTTCACTACTGGAAAATAATATAGAAAATGAATACAAATCAGAGCAATAGGGAGCTTTAGGTAACCCCAAAAGAAAACTGCATTGAGGATACCATCAAATAAATTAACGAATATAATGGGACTTAAAAATTCTACCAATACTAATAATGCATTTCCTATATCTTAATAAAATAATTCTTCTATAAATAAAAGTAGATAGTCAATTTTTGATGCTTTAATAAAATTCAATTAAGCCTAATACTTTTTTTTACAGCTACATGGTAATAAATTAAAACCTCTTGGCCCATTAGATAAGAAACTTCTCCTGAACACTGTTATTTTAAGGTAACAATTCGCTTCTTAAGTTGGGTGAGCAAGGCTTGTTTGCTACAGGGATGTTGTTATCATTCATCAAAAAGAGACACTAGACTTACTTTACATTGACGGTTATTTCAGCACCAAGGTTGAATTTGCATAAGTTTTTTTGACAATAATTTTTCAATTAAGTTTTTCGCCACTGAGCTTCTCAACTGTCGTTTAGGAAATTTTCCTGCTAGTATTCTTATTTTTTTAAAACTAATAAGTTGGATAATGTTATTTCAGTAAAATTATTCCATGGTTTTTAGACATGGAAAGTCAGTGGGAGGTTTATTTATTTGGTTTTAAGAAATACGCTGGTTAAGTAGAAGTTTTTATCTTTTCGCAGTGGTTTGCCGCCTATAGTAATTTAGTACTTCGCTCTTTACAGGAAAAACCCATTTACACTAACAAAACAGAGCTGGTGCAAAATTGTTCGATCAGTGGTTATGGTTATCTCATTTGGTATTGAAACTGCATATATGAACCGTCCATTTTTTTTACTGTGGATTGAAAGACTATAATTCTATAAAAAAATAAGTCTATACTATATAGCATAATGGGTGACTAAAAGGCTATGAAACTAGGATATAGAAATATATGAAACTAAAAAAAATTAAAAAATAAAATAAAATAAAAAATAAAGATATATAAATATAATATATAAAACTGCTATATAACTCACTCCAAGATTGACCAATATTTCATTGTAGCAAATGATTTCCACACAGTAAAATTTAATTAATTTTTAAATGAAAAGGAAGCAGAATATATGAGAAAATAAATTCACGTGGTAATTAGCCTTTATATATTCTCTC
This sequence comes from Rhinocypha anisoptera, assembly GCA_011762765.2. Classification (NCBI taxonomy): domain Eukaryota; kingdom Metazoa; phylum Arthropoda; class Insecta; order Odonata; family Chlorocyphidae; genus Rhinocypha; species Rhinocypha anisoptera. The sequence goes on from WURS02082456.1 coordinate 6,310, forward strand.
CATCGTAATTTTACTTTACATACCGATACTGCCGATGACGGTAAAAATTAACGCATTTGTTGAGTGTACCCGGTTGTAAAGCGAAGATATTTAAAGAAAACATTTCTCTTCCTAATATGGAGAAATTCCACAGAGTTAACCCTGAAACAGTTTCATTTCTACTTTGGCACGCCGGTTTAGAAATAAATGTAATTTCCACGACCTATTTGGCTATCATTCGGAATGTTATTTTAGAATCTTTCAAGGAGACAAGGCAGGGGCGAAATGTCATCGAAGACACGATGAAGATGGATAATCTGACTTAAGAGAAACTAAGGAACAAAAAGGAAAAAGGCAGGTTAGAAGAGTGCCACACATTACATTAATCACTTTCACCTCTCCCTCTAAGATTTTTACATTGATTTACATACTTTTAGTCTACCTTATTTCGATTCAACGATTTAATTACTTGCGGTGATCTGTAAGAAACGGAACAAGGGACTAGATTAGGTGATCTCTTCCTCTGGAAGAAGTTTGTCGTTTGTATAACCTCCAATGCAAGATTTAATTTTCAGATTCGAATTTTTTTAATTCTGGGAAGATGTTGCATCTTCTGAGAAGATCTAACAGCAACCATACCGTCATTAAGTAGAACATTTGAGTCGGAAATTTAGTTTTGGAGCATCATATTGAAAAAAATACGTTTCTAATGGGAGATCAGGTTTCTGGATCGTGGAAAACAGTGAGTTTCCTGTCGGATAATTATCTATCGCAGGGAAAAATATCTTTTTTACTTCATTGGAAAATTGGGTGATATATCAGCACTGCAATTTCCAAATAAAACGTATTTTTCACTTCGTTTCGAGGCAATGTCATCGGGTATTACATGGGAGACATTGCCTAAATGAACGGAAACATAGCAGTAGTTCTGCAGACATTTATGTTCCAAATCAATTATAGGTTTCTTTGGTGTACATATGAGACGTCTGACGACATGGCACCTCGGAATACTTAAGGGGCAATACATATTATTATTATTATTTATTATTTGCCTAAGGATCAATATACAATGTCATTGTATAGGATATAAGGAACTTCACAGTATGTAAAGCATAACAAAATTACAAAATTAAAATGGCTCACAGGTTACAGAATAATAATGAGGGAAAATATAGACACAACTATATACAAAAAAGTGACCATAATAAAAACAATTTGTTCTTTGGTAAAATATTCATTTATACTGTAGTAACAATCTTCTATCAAGAATTTCTTTAATGAAGATTTATAAGCTCCCATAGATTTGATGGAACTAATCTCCGCTGGTAGGGAATTGAATATCTTAGATCCCATAGCCATAAGAGTCAAGGCGTCTTCTTCTTGCATCTTAGAACAATTTCGAATACATATTTTACACTTGAAACCCGACTGTGGCGTTCCCTCCGGTTCTCTAAGAACACACACGCCTGGGCCAACTCGAAATTAAATTTACAAGACACTTTAATCTCAGCGGGGATCCGATTCTCTTTAAAACGATGGAAATAAAAATAAATGGGAATAACCTACTACCGTAGATGGAACAGCCACTCTTCTCCATTAATCGTCCATGAGTCGCGCACGGTGGTAAAACCGCAGAAGTATCCCCTAGAGAAGCTTGGAGGACAAACTGAATATTTTTCGTCAAAACTTCGGACCAAGTGGACCGGGATAATTTGTTTCCGATAAACTTTTGGCATGCGGATAATTTATACACGGAGTACGTATATCGTAAAAGGCGGAGGTCATCAGCTATTGGAATCGGTGGAGCAGTTACGGCTTCGTTTCAGCTCCACGGACTTCGAGTTTCCTGCGAGGCGAAGATAGGGCGCACAGAGTGCGTACGAATGGGGTCTATAAACTGAGTCTTGCATGAATGCTAAATTATACGAGGAGCCAAAATAGCCAGATTTACTGCTCGCTATCGAAATCTGTCTGAATAATGCCCGAATTCCGGAATCTTTATGGTCATATAAACCCTGTCAAAAGGCCCAGCTTTGTTTCTCATATTTTTTTATGGAGCCTCACGCTCGTATAACTTCGGGAACGGCCGGCTCAAGGAGTCTTCTATTGGATAAGACTTTAGACTTTAGGTTAGACGTACACTCAGCCTTCGCACGGAGCTGGATTCAGATTTTCACGGCTCGCAGGGAGGAGTGAGTGCTCTGGGATTTATGGATCGTAATGGAAGGCACACTAAAAACGTTGCGAATATTCGCTCTGCATTCTCATATTTACGGGTGAGTTTCGGAAGTCGTATTGCACCGGTAACATGCAGGACTCACGGTTTGCGGAAATCAAGGAGCCATTTAAATATGTACGGAATGAGAGCGGGATTGAAAAGTGAGAATGTTTTCCTTCCCGGCATGTTTTTGGAGATATTATTTCGCGTGACGTATTAATTACGATATTTCGTTTCTGTCATAAAAATACCGAGGAACGTTTTAAACAATAGAGATTTATATAATAAAATGTTTGATGCGATCTAAGCGTCAATTTTTCCTCAATAAAATATGAGTATGGTTGTCTTCATCGCAACTACTGTGTAAACTTTAAGCTGACTTTATTGCACGATGTGCACAGAGGAAGTTTATGAATCCTAAAAATTTACAAAAAAACTCCTTAATTTACACACAAAGTAAAATTGTTGTTGTAAATTACCCATTTTAATACACAGAAAGAACATATCAGGAGGCCTGCTTTAATTGCCAATCTGCGGAGGTTCAGGAATTGCGTCGACAAAGAGAGGGGCTTATATGAAAACGTTGGTCGAAAGAGATTACTTATGATTTTGAATAGATTTTAGTGCAAAATTTAGCTATAGAAATTTTTATCGACGTCGATTAAGGCGCGGAATGAAGATGAAACCGATACTTTAAAGTATAACTACATTTTACATAAGAATGGCAAGGAATTTACATAAGAATTACTGATCCAGGCTTGATGTGGTGGAAGGAACACATATCGAAAAGAAATAAGCAGCACTATTCCAAAAAAAATTGTGGAATTTATAGGTAAGTTATTGATTCGCGAAGGAAAATTATGGAATTGCGAAATCATTACATTGCACCTTGGCGTGTTTCAATTAAAATGACATGCCACTTTATGAAAAAACCTTAAGCTAATCCTAATAAAAATAAGATTTAAAAGTTTTATTAAATGTAGAAATTTTTATGGCAGAGGGTAACTTCTTATAAAAATCTGTCAAAGCTTTCTTTCACCCCACATATTATTAACATGTGAAGACATTTTCACAATAGCATGTTACTATGCATTACTTCTTTTATACCTTCTCTTTTAGTGATTGTACACACATTCCAATACATTTAAATTATTTTCCTTGATTTCCTACGATGTCGTGACAAATGAGCCTCACGAGATTTTAAATTACTTTAGAATGGATGTGCTACGTTTCTTTAAACTTTCTTAGGCTTCATACGTGTAGAGTATTTTGTACCTCTATTCAGTACCTCTATTCAGTTACTCTATTTATACTTCTATTCTGGTAAAGAACGCATGGGAAACGGTTGAGAATGGAGTAAAAACTGATGGGGAACTCGTTAAGTTAGTCAGATTTGCCGACGACCAAACCCTAGTTAGTGATTCAGCCAAAGGACTTCAGACCTTGTTGGATGCTTTATAGGACCAGTGTTAGAGATTTAGGATGAAAATTAATATTAAGAAAACGAAAGTATTGCGATTTTCGAGAAGTAGGAAAGCTACGCTGAATATAAAGCCAGAAGGGAATAAATTAGAACAGGTAGAAAAGTTCACTTATTTGGGAAGCATCATAGAGGAAAATGGACGTAATGTCATGGATATTAGACGAAGAATTGCATTA
>WURS02082467.1:0-10165 GCA_011762765.2 Rhinocypha anisoptera
TTTTGTGGAAAAGTGCATATCTTTATTCATCATGGATTCCTTCCACTATATCCAGCCTGATACCGTTAATCTTATAATTTTATTCAATTGGAATTTCTCTAACAGACTTTACATTTAAATTTCTAAAGCTTTCATACAATATGTAATAACCACAGAATTCAGACCTAAGTATGGTTTATTAGAATATGGTAGAGCTCAAATGGAGGGCTGACCTCAACGGCATGTGAAAGTTTCACAATCTCACATCAGGGTATGAGGGGCTAGTTTTTTTACCCTTTTTGCCGCCTGTGGTTTCCTAGGAATATCTGGTGCCCAGAAAATCACTCAGCAAGTTTTCTACCTGGAGGAATTTAGGGAATTCACAAAGATACCTCCCGAGCAAGAAATTTATGTATGAATGATTCAAATTAAATATTTTATAAGAGATCTGATGCGAAAACTTTTCATCCCATCACCGTAAGATTTCTTGAAAGGAGGATAACAGCCGTTAACAAATATAACTTGTGAAGTACCTATTTCCATTGAGATGAAAGCTTCGTAATTCACCATATATTTATGCATTAATGTCAATGTGAAACAATACCTCGTTTGAAAAGTTCTAAGTAGTTAGCAAATAGTAATACCATCTAAGACTTAGTTTATATAGATTTGGACCTAATTTTCCTTATTTGCTGTCACGCACTGGATGGTTTGTATGTAACAGTGAATTTAACATTTACCATGAAATTAGGAATAAATATCAGAAATGAATCCTCTTTGATCAAGTGAATCTCCTATTTTTGCGAATATGTCACCGATCCCACTATAAATATGGTCAAGAATGTGAAGTCAATGTAGGTATTTCAAAACTCACCAAACATGTCTCTCGCACTGAACATAGATGGTGCTTACCTGTAGAGAAAAGAAATACATTATAATTTATATTTAATTCAGTCTCAAAACGAGAATAAATTCACATAGATATTTGTAAACATTGTTGCTAGTACTAAATAACCAACAGAAGGATATGTCGGGGCTTCAAATTTACAATTAGATAAATATCAAAGAGAAAAGACACTTCAGGCACAGTTTGAAGATTTATCACATAATGAAGTACATCACGGATTATTTCAAGTTCAAACATTTTTTTAGAGGCTTCAATGCGCCTAAATTTCCTCTATCCTTCCAAACCCATCGTTGTACACCCTTCCTCCCGGTCTGAAGAACCTAATTTCTAAACCAGAATTGAAATAAACACCTTAAAAAAATTATTGGAGATCACAGTTTCACTAGTTGAAACATTTTTAAGAGGCTCTAATGAGTCTAAACTTTCTCCTTACCCTTCCATTCCCATCCTTGTACACCCTTCCTCCCGGTCTGAAGAGCCTAATACCTAAACCAGACTTGAAACCAACACCTTAAAAAAAAAAACATATTTTTAGAGGTTCTTACGGACCTAAACTGCCTTCTACCCTTCTATTCCAATCCTTCTATACCCTTCCTACTTGTTGGAAGAACCTAATAACTAAACCAGACTTTGAAACCAAATAATATTCTTTTATCATTTTTGGATCTTCGGAGCTTCAACTTCCTTTTATCCTTACATTCTCACTCTTGGATACCCCTACTCCCGGTCTGAAGAGCCGCGCATTAGTGCTGAGTAGACTTGAAACCACGCACTGAATATTCTTTTCAAACATTATTATTATTCCAATTCATTTACCATATATGTGAAAATGACATTATTCTAATATTTACATTTAAACCTAAAAGTTGAAACGTATACTTGGAGGTTCTTTCGCGCTTCAAATTCCTTCTATCCTTCCTTTCCTCCCGGTCTGAAAAGGATTCTTTCGGTTGAACTGACTTGAAAAAAGACGCTTATGTAATTTTTGTTGACTTACTTACAATTTACGGTAATTGAAAAGACCAAACACCAAGCGTGTTCAGTGTTCTGGAGAAAAAAGAAATAACATGTTTTGGATAAGTTTTTGTTTGATAATCTAGACATAATTAAGCCACGCATAGTCTCATTTGATGCACCGCGCTGAGGGAAAAATGAGAATTATTGCAAGGTTTACGGGGAGTGGCGTAAAGGGATTTCCCCGCCGGTCGTCATTCCTGTCCATTGCGTGACGTACGCGAGTGCGGAGGGGACGTCTCTTTTTTTTCCCGCGAGCGAGCGAATGGGAAATTTTCCATCGCCACACACTGACGCTCCAGATCAAGATTTCGCGCGCACCATTTCCACGTTCAAAGGAGAAATGTCAATCAAAATAACAGAGTTACGTTCGGGGATGGATTCAAGGAAATTGGATTTAAACGCTGCCCGAATTTGACAGTAATTTTTCACTTTCCACAATTTTCCTTATTCGCATACAATAAAATCAGCCCTGGTGACGTACATTTAAAGTTTTCTCCACAATGTGGACAAGTGACGCAGATTTTTGATGGGGGAGACATCAGTAAAGTACAACGAAACCTTTGAAATGCACAAAAAGGAAAGGAAAATGTTTCTCGTTCCTTTTCACGCCGTATTTCATGCAAAAATTCGTTTCTCTTTTTCGTGTGTCCTTTCTATCACGCTACTTTGATGACTCCAACCAATACTCATATTTTCAAAAGCTGTTAAAGACAAAAAAATCACCATATTCAAAATATAGCACATATTCCCCCCATTCCATACTAACTGTATCAAACTAATTCGTAACTTGTAATATTTTCTCCAGAATCATTTGATGAATGCGATTGTTTGCAAATATTAAAAAAAATTGATTAAAAATTAATTTTTTATCATTAAGAAAATTCTAATAGAATTTTATACCCGCTGTACCCAATCTCTGTTTTTCAATTTTCACATTAATATAATTGAGGTTTTTCTACATGCAATTCCAAGTAACATATTGGAAACTCTTTTAGAAAATTATTTTATTATCAACAGAAGGTAAAAGAGGTAAACCCCTAAGTGAATTTTATTACAATGATAAAGCTCCGCATTGCATTAACAATGAGGTTAAAGTATAAAAGAAATCTTACTCCGCTCTACTGTTTGGAACTTTTCATGATTTCACAGGATAAATAATTTTTTTTAAAATTTCTACAAAATTACAGTTTATTAACATGTTTCATTGGCTGCTTGTGATAGTTGTGTAACTAGTTTTTTAGTTAATAAAGTGTAATTTTGTGGAAATTTTTAAAACCTTATTTATAGTTTACAATGATAAAAGTATAAATGGGCGATATTAGTATCAGATTATGGACATGCATTTCGAGAACACGACTATTCATTAACGACGAAAAATGAAATTTAAATACGAAAAATGAAAATGAAAAACGAAAAATAAAAATAATACTATTGGGTACACATAGTCGAAATAAAATAAATTAAAAATGTTTGAGTTTGATGGATTTAAATTAACACGACCTTTTACTTTAAAGTAGGCAGCGAGCTACAGGCCAAAACTTGAGATTGAATTTGAAATTTCTGAGAGTTTCATTTCTCAAATATTATACTTATTCTCTCTCTCGTGGAATTAATTATTAAAACAAGACTTCCTATGTAGACTTTAAATAAAACTGAATAAATTTCACTGTGTTATTCTAGAATTACCCTCATTAAGATTCAAGAGCTCTTATGTACTAGCATTCCCAGAGGCGACTTAATTGTCTTCAGAGGTTTGGATGCCTTCGGCAGTAGATAAATGTTACAAAGTAAATGATGAAAAGCCGAAGAGACACTGCACGGTCAAGTTACAAACGGCATAAGGTCGTTTGCTTCTGAAAAATAACAACACGACATGATACTGTATTTGCCTTTGTGAACTACGAGTACCTATGGATTTTCGGATGTCCCTTCGGGTATTAACGGCGTAGGAAAGAAGACTAGTTATGTCCTTCGTTTTTTTTTTACATTTGGAGCCGACACACTGAGGACAAAAGTGCCTTTCTTTTAGAGTTTGAAATTCGCACTAAAATTTTTTTTCAGATTCTCTTCTATAGAAGAGGTGGAATTCATATCATTTTTTTCATGCTCGCCAAACATAACTAAACAATAAAATGCACTAAGGAGGCCGTCACTTGGTGCAATTACATTCTGGCAATAATGAAATATGTTGGTTTTTCTTGGATGTACGAGGTGAATTAAAGTTGTGAGGTCTCCAATTTTTTTCCCGGACTGGAAACAGATGGAAACATGTTTTAAAATGAACAGGCACTCTTTGTCAACGCGTGATGAAGACAACGACAGAGATGGCAGCACTTTACGACAGACAGAACCTCTAGCGCCAGCCGCAAGAATGAGAATTGTTTTTGATACTTAAACTGGCGACGTTTTCGTTACATGACCAGCGTGTAATCATTCGTAGTGTGACACCGATTGAAATTCATCGCCAGTTGAAGGAGGCATGTGGTGATGGAGTCACGGATGTGTCGAAAGTGAGTTCATGGGTGCGACAGTTTAAAGGAGGCAGAACATCATTTGACAACGAACCAAAACAATCTCGGTCTCGCAACACCGACAGCGTCACAGCGATTTTCCAGTGGTCAAAAGAGACTCCTAAAGAAGTCTTCACCGTGGCCATAGAATCGACGTTGCAAAAAATGTGTACGGCTGCAAGGAAATTACGTTGAGAAGTAACACAAGTTTAATTGTTTTTAAGATGAATAAATAGTTAGGAGGCCTTATAACTTGAATGTGCCTCGTATTTCCACATAATTTTTCAACGCGACCCGTTCCGACGGATAACCGTCATCACCTGGTATCAGTCAAAACGGGTCGTGTTGAAAAATTATGTGGAAATGCATCAAAGCAAATTAAACGTATTTTATTAATGTAGATAAACAATGTTCCTCTTACAATTCCGGGATATAAAAAAATTAGAATTTTGAATCAAATTGGGATACATTATTCGTCATAAATAATCAAGTATAAAAGTCAAGTCAATAACCAAAATAAAGGTCATAATTCTGCGCTAGAAAATGGCGAATTCATTTCATTATTAAAATGATAATTTTTCTTGGTTGGGAAAGATTGATGAACCTGCATTTCTTTGGCTTCAGATCCGAATATGCGCGGAATAGCGGACTGATTAAGCCTGTTGATAACATGATTTCTAACGATATTGACGGTAGCTCTAATATTTAGGAATACGCTCCGTCAACCTCGCTATCTACCGGTATTTTCCTCAGTAACAAATAGCAGGTGTTGCGTTGTCGGAAGCTTAGGAATTAACTATCAGTTTTATACTTCGTTATCTTCTACAAATTGTCAAGAAGCTATATTCATTTGGTATACTCGTAACTTTATTGCGCTTGTGACTAGTATTTCATTTGAAATATGTACCTAAAATACTATTTTATTACATAGAATTTAGGTATGTATACGATTATGTAGTCGATTGATGAGGCCTTTAATTTGTGTAAATATTTCATGTTGGTAATAACACGACTAGTTGAGCTACACTCGTTGCATCATGTTTCACGTTATAACTACTGAGGGTCAAATAATTATAAATATCACACATAAGCTTTAAATGATTTCGCAGATATATTTCATTTGTTTGAATCATTTGAACAGATTTTATAAAGTGACGATGCATATTATTAATAGAATAATGAAATTATTTATTTATTATTAATATTGAAATACAAAAATAAATTTTGTGTGACTTTAAGGATACATGTTATAATTAAATACAATCTACACTATATGCATATTGAAAAATAAGAATTAAAAAGACTTTCCCATTTAATGAATTATTTACATGACTAGTTTCTCTACACCCGTAGCATTTTCAAGTCTTGAAGTTCCTTAAAAATGTTACGAGTGTAGAGAAACTAGTCCTGTTAATAATGCATTAAGTGGAAGTAAAAGTATTTTTATTCTTACCAACAAGTATATTTTCAAATAAACAAATAAAGGAAGACGATTTGCAATTTCCACTTTTTCTGAAAAAAGGGGAAAACTCAAATTGTCCTCATTACTTGATTATGGATCTTTTCCACCATACCTCACCTGACTCTATAGCGATAATCAATATTTTAATTTTTAGTACGCATTTAGAGCATATTGTATTTAATTATAACATGTACCTACTCTGGTAATCGTGGTACATACGTAATATATTTTTTGTATATCAGCATAAATAACAAAAAAGTAATTTTATTAATCGAATAATGCATCGTTATAACTACATACTTTAATTTTTATCAAATCTGTTTGAATGATTCAAAAAAAACTAAATATACCTGTTTGTTGACATGTAAAGCTCATTCCAAGTGAGCGCCTTGTTACGGGAGCACTCGCCAGATGGCGATAAAGTTTTTTTCCGACGCCTGAGACGAGGATCTAGTAACTTACTTGGCTGTGAACCACCTCCATCTAGGCCAGTAGGCTTTCTACCCGGATTTATCCTTGACATATCACTTCATAGGAACAAAAGATCTTCTTATTTCGCATTTTCCTATTTCCCTAACCCCTGTAAAATATTTTTAATAAATTAGAAATTTGTCTTCTTCTTCGACCTTTCTTCCTAGGATTACGCCTGTTTTCTTCAGTACATTTCCCTCATCCCACATCCAGGTTTTCACCTTCATCTTTCCACCTTTTCCGCTTTGGTACATTGTCTCTTGCTATTTTCACTATCCACTGTTCATCCATTCTGTCTATGTGCTCATTCCATTCCACAATATTTTAACGGATCCACGCCGCATTCTCTTTTAATATCAACTAACTAAATAAAGCTTCGTCCGCAATCCTCCGCAAAATTTTCATCTCCGTGGTTTCAAATAATCTGGTTTTGGAAGTATCTGGTCTTGTCTCTTCTACATACGTTATCGTTGGCCTCACTAAGTTATATGTAATATTTATATTTATTTTACTCTCATTATGAAACATATTTTTAGAGGTTGAACCGCGCCTAAAACTCCTCCGACCCTTCCATTCCCATCCTTGTATACTCTACCTCCCGGTCTTAAGAGCCTAATAGCCAAACCAGACTTAAAATAACACAAAGAATAATATGACATGCAACATGATGCCCCACTTATTGTGATGAGTTGGTTAATCCGGTTCATTATAGGATTCCTATGACTACTTCTAAGTTTTAATGATGAATTCATATGGAATTGTGTATTGGGAAAAAATTTCCCTTAATTTCAACGCCCTGCTGCTTTGCTTGCTGGAATGACCAAATTCATTTGGTCATTCCATCAAGAAGAAACTACATTATCTTGAGAAAATGCTTCTGTAGAATCTGTACATACAGAAATTCAGTCGACGCTATTGTAGGAAAGGCTTCTTACTAAAACACACATATGTCAATTCATTCATATTCATATACATGTTGCAAGTAAGCTGGGATTGCATCAACTTGAAAAAAAGCGTTAATAAAATAACCACCTTCCAATATAATGTACCGAAGGGGTCAACTAAAAGGGCATACCAAAATAGAACAATTGCTGATTGGAACGGTCTACATGCAGAATTATTTGAGCCCTTCCCGATTAATGTAAATATTTTTAAGAATAGATACAAAAAATATTCTAAGATACCATTTCCTAGCTTTTTATTTACTTAATTTTTTTTGTTTTTATTTCTTCATTTCTAAATGTGTCACCACCTGGAAAAACGCCACTTGTGTCACAATAATAATTACTCCAGAAATTAGTCGAAAAAAATACCGTATCGGAGCGAGTTGAATCTTGAAATTGACTGCCGTCAGATTTTCCGGAGATCTGTCCGCCACCCGGAGTGCGCAATTAACGCGATTCGGGGGAGACGAGCGAAAGAACGCGTGCGCCGCATCGCGAACGATTTCATTCCCGTCGTCTGGATCGCTTACGGCCCCACGGGGAGAGGGCACCGCGCCGCGCCCTCGACAACTTATCGCCCGGATTCAGAACAGCCGACCGCGCACACACGAGACGACAGTCGCATCCACCGCGGACGATTCGTTTCCACTCCCCCCCCCCCCGCACCAACACCCAAACCACCGCAACCCCCCACCCCCGTCACGGCGCGAAACATTCGCACCACGGCGGCGCTCCCCGGACTAATTTCACGATACCCTTTTATGAGAGAGGGATTAGAAAACGCCGGCGGGAATTTCAACTGCCAAACCCCCCCTTCGCTCTCCCCCCTTTATCCCTCCCTCTCCCCCCGTCCCTCTCCCACCGTCCCTCTATCCCTCCCTCATTAGACCATAAAAGCCAACTAGAGTTTTTATTTATTTTTAGACCCAACTTATGAAGTTTGGAAGCCGGTCCTGAAAGACTTAATTCCGGAATTTGAAATTATACGGAGTAGTACTACTCTTAATTCTTGTATTAGAAATCGTATGAATGAAAGTTAATTGTTCCTCATAAGATTTCACAGAAATGAAGTAAAATCATTGCTTATTTATTCAATTGCGTCTGTTCAAATTGCTAATGTTCACAATTATTTGGCTCTTGTTTGATGCCTATTTCACTCTGCAACGCGCTAACTGGTGAAAGTATGTCTGTCCAACCACTATTACACTGTCTTGCTCTAGTCAGGTTTGATAAACACTCAGTCTGGAAAATATTGTTTTTTCCTTGTTTTATTCGTTCTAATTTTAATTTCGGACGGATTTTCAAATTCCATTTCGTGATTATAGTGTGTGGTTTGGCTCATATCAGAGCAAACTTTAGAGCAAAATGTTAAGGTTGCGCTACTGTCAACTTTTAAGGGCTTCACATCGGCAGAAATATGAATGGTAATATTTTTAACTTGTGGGAAGAGTTGATTTGATATCTCGAACACAACCTCCGCATAGTTCCAATAGTATCAGGGGCGACCTAGGATATATATCATGGGAGACGACCCTGAGAGACTGGGTAAGGGTTTAATTTTTTTAAAAGAGACAGGGATTTTAAACTAAATCTAAGTTTTGAAGTGCATTTTATACTTTTACTTGCTATTGTATTTATTCTATTTTTCTATATTAAAAGGCTAATTATCAGGGTCAACCTTGAAATTGCCCTGGGCGATGACCCTGGTTTTTTTTACCTTTCTACTTTTTAAAATGTTTGATGTTCATATTTAAAATACGTGTTATTTATTATATTTATTTGTATTAAAATGTTATGCTTGTACTGACACTCCAATCTTTATTTAGAGCCCCTCTCGTTAACTCTTTCCTTTTCCTTTCTCTTTCCTTTTCCCTTCCCTAAAAGGAAAGAGTTAATGAGAGGTGCTCTAAATAAAGATTTGAAAAAAAGATTAGTGAAAACTAATATGGAGTATGGATCCGAAACCTGGTCCACGAGGAAGGAAGATGAACATAGATTGGAGGCTTTTGAGATATGGGTTTGGTGACGGATGGAGAAAGTGAAGTGGACGGAGAGGAAAACGAACGAAGAAGTTTTGAGAATGGTAGGGGAGGAGAGGCGTTTGCTGCGAGAGTTCCAAAAAAGACAGGAAAGGATGAAAGGGGTACTCAAAGGCAATGGGTTGCTAAAAGTTATAATAGAGGGTGGAATGTTGGGTATGCGGGGTAGGGGTGGGAAGAGAATAGGGATCTTGGACAGAATGGTAGGGAGTAGGAAGTATGCAGATTTGAAGAGGGATTATAGTCATGCGGCCAACCTAAGCTAATGCTCATCAAAAACCTACCTTAACCGGTAGATTACCCTGCATCACTGACATATCCTCTACTCGTGTTGGGCTAAATATGAACATATGTTTAATTATTTATTTATTTATATGTATATTTAATATTTTTATATTAGTCGTGGTGCAGAATTACCAAAATGACCTCAGTCCTCGACGCACCAACAAAAACCTAACTGCTACTACACGAACAGAACTTCCGCACAGTTCAATCTGGAGATCCACTGTTCTTCGTCTCTCGTACTGCACTCCCGCCAAACCCCCCCTCCCTCCCCCCCCCTTCCTCTTCCTCTCGGACACCACCGCAACATATCCACTCCGAACTCCCCTCGTTGCTGTGTCGTGGTAAAAAGGGGCGGGGTCGAGGCCACGGGACGGTGTGAATGATCCCAGTACGTCTGGCGTATTTACCTTGGGACAGTCGGGCGATCGACGAGTCTCCATGATGAGATTCGTCCGGGAGTTGGCACAGCTCAACTGACGTGGCGGTAGAAAGGGGTGGAGTTCCGAGTTGTGCCGAACCGGAGCTTCGATGTATTGTGGTGTGCGAGGCGT
>WURS02082478.1:0-10165 GCA_011762765.2 Rhinocypha anisoptera
CGGTAAACCCATTTTAACTATTGCGTCCATTAATACAGCCAGCGTGTGGCCTCAAGTCTGGTCAGAAATGTCAGGCTGACACCACACACCGTTCCTACCCACACAATCGCCCCACCCCAACGCCACTCCCCGCTGCCCCTCAACAAACCACACGCGCACACAAACACGCGGGAACACATATGTACACACACATTCTCAAAAGCAAGCATTCGCCAATGGACAGACCTCTTTCTTACTCGCCATTCCAAGCACTCGATTCAATACCCCTCGAGTTCCTCCCCTCCAATCCCATCCCCCCCCCCTCCCAACACACGGCCGCCTCTTCCCTTTGATGATGACAAGCGAAGGGAAACGAAAAAAAAGAAGTGACGGATCCGTTCGTTCGACGTGAGAGAGAGGAGAAACTTTCCGACGGGAAGGGTGACTCAGGGAGGAAAGGGAGGTCCGGGACACCAACCAGCCGCCTCGTAAACCAAATGGTAACTCGCTGAAAGTATTGACGGTGTCTTCCTACCCGTTGGAAGAGGAATGAGTAGTAGGGTCTCCGTCACGAGCGGCATGATGAGCCTATTGACGGCCTCACGTGAGACAAGGTCCCCCCACCACTTCCACCTCTTTCTCGCCTCCCTTCTTCCACGCCAGCACCTCCTCTCGTTCGCGGGAGGAATCAAGTGTCGAACCTCCCGATATCTTAGAATACGTCCTCACTGTCGATCCCCGGATGAGAGTTGGGCCGGTGCCGGGCGGCTTGGTAACGGCCCAAAAACTCTTTGAGTAAGCATTGGTTTACACCCCGCAGAAAAGAATTCCTTTTCTAATTGACACGGCCCAGGTGAAATCGCAAATCGTCCCTCCATTGACTGAACGGAATCACGAAAAGGTGAGCGAATGCGAAAGCTGCCGAACAATAACGGGAACATAAAAGCCAACATACCTTTTAAATAAAGTCCTAGGGACATAATATGAACAAAAAATAAAATTCTGACTGCCATCCCAACAAATAAGTCCTTTGGAACTCAATCACCTCCTACTATGTTCCCTGTCATTCCCTCAAGCCATGGGAGTATTTATAGTGCTTCATCGTGATTCTGCCTTTAAACAATTCAAGTACTTAATTAATTATTCACTGCTAAATTTTAGGCAAGATTTTAGAAAGCAATGCAAAATATGACAAAAATTTTCTCGGTACAACTTACGTATTCCTAGAGATTAATGAATTTTTCAGATAGTTAGTTGTCCTACAGCACGTTAAATTATAACAAAATCAATGGGTAGATATGAATGGAAGTTTCCCAGGATCTCATCACACCTACCGGTGCAAATTGCCCCAGGACGATATTCCTTGTCTCGCCTGCCTTCAAAATGTTTGTCTCATTTCTCCCTAATGAATTCACTGGATGTCACGTTGTTATAAACCGTAAAAATCTATGCCAGACACTCCTACTCCTTATTAAACTAAATCAATATGATTGGTATTTCACTAACTGCAGACAATCTTTATTCAAACGCCTTTATTAGCTGGGACACGGGTGGTATGCAGCTCTGATGACGCATTTCGGAGGATAGGTGATAGTGATGGGAAATTCAGGATCAGAGCAAAACAATTATTTTTTTAATTGAGAACATATAAGCGATCGCAGCAGGAGTCACTTGGTGGAACTCAGTCATGACGAGAATAGGTAAAACAAAATGCTTTGGTGTTCCGTAAAATAATTATTAATTATTTGTGGTGCAGCAAAGCATTTTGTTTGACCTATTCTCAAATTGAGATCATGTGCAAAACTCTTTATGATAATTTCAACGCACCACTTGTTTGTATGCGTTCTCATTGTTTCGTAAATGAATCTGTTGCTTTCACGTTTGGTCGAGAGCGGAGGATTTTGCGATCATCGCCTCAACTTTTCTCTCGCGTAGCGTCCATCGTTTTCACACCACTCAAAAGATTCGACCGCTGTGATTCGAGTAAAAACTGAAGCAACGTTACGTTCCTCGCTCGTAAAAACTCAAAATTCCACATCAGGAATCTGTAAATACCCATTATGTTAACTATTAGTTTCCCAATGCGCCCAACACACTTTCGCCGGCCGGGTTAACCTGGTGGGAAGAGCGGTCGCCGGCTAACGCAAGGGTCCCGGGCTCCGAGTGCCTCTAAGGGCATGGGTGGTGCTGTGTTTGTCCAATAGGGCTTTTTCTACGATTTGAAGAGGTGCGAAATGACCATAGCCGTCGAAGCACTCTAAAAAAAAATATGACTACTACTACACTTTCATGTGGGGCTTCTCCCACGATGGGACACCGATGCAAATGCTCGAGGCATGTCGCATAACCTTTCAATATTTTTGATGCAATTCACGCATAGTTTACCAATTCATGTCGCCCTTACCCTAAACATTATTCATAGCACACCTGAATAACTTGCCTTTTCCAATGAGAGAGGAATAGGAAAAGGTTAGCCGTTCCATAAAAGTACACTTTGCGCAATGAGGTGTATTTTTGGAGGAGCAAATTTTTCCTTTTCACTCTCATCATTAAGGAGTTACATCATGTCAAGCCCACAGTGTTTGCTCATAGCCTTTCCTGGTCAGTCGGCATATCCATCAATGAAGTGCACTCAACACCACCACTGAAATCCAGTTCAGAGTAAATAGTAATTATAAAGTTAACGCTGCGGCCGTAGAAACTGCATACATTCCAAACAAACAAGAAGAAATTTTTTCGCCTTGCCTAGTAGCGGTTTTTAACCTTTCTTCAGGAGAAGAGCGGTCATCCTGGCGAGCAACGTCATTATAAATCCGGTTTCTGCGCGCATCGTGTCGACGGCGACGGAGGGAAGGCGTTCGCGCGAGAGTTCAACCTCCCCACGATTGTAAAATTAAATCTAGCGTCACGTGCGTGATCTTCCCTCGGTGACACGGAGTGAAATAACGCATTGGAGTTGAAAAGTATTCCCGAAGGAACGAATGTGCACCTGAATTATTCTCCAGAGTCCTTTAACCACACTTCGAAGTGGTGAGGCGGAAAAATTACCAGCGAAATTCACGACGAAACATAGAGAGAGAGAGGAGAGTGACGAAGGGGACACAACAAAGAATCCGTGAAGGTACGACGACGAATGCGAGACCACCGACCCCTGACTGACACTCCTCCCCCGATCGTCCCCAAGAAAGGAGAACAAGTTTCGTGGGTGTCGGAGGTTGAGGGTTGAGGAATAACCAAGTGCTTCCCCACCTGTTACGGGGACGGGACGCAAACCGCTCTGCGGCGAACACAGAAAACAAATGAATGAGCGCACAAGATACTCGTATGCATGAAATGTATACAAGAAAACTCCACCATACTATTATAACTGTTTCACACAATGAATGAGCGGGCGAATTGAGAATATATGTACCAAGAAATACACTGACAGCCAAAGACCTTGACGGGACAGAAAGATGGGGGAAGAGGAGTATGGAGGGATAGGATGAGGAGGAGAAGGGAGGTGGGGAGAGATGGAGAGGAAGTGTAAGAGGGGGGAGGGGAAGATGGTATGGGGAGGGGGCGATGGGAGGGGGAAGAGTGGGGGAAGGGCACCTAACATCTCCCTTCGCGCCACTTCCTCCCTCCCCACCAAACTCTCAACATCCTCTTTCTCCCGCAGGGGCCACGATAAAAAAATAAGACTGGCTAAGGAATGTGAGGAATGACGCCGTTGGTCATCCCGGGCCGCCCCTCTTCCCCTCCGCCCCACCCTTGCCCATTCAAACCACGCCCCTTCCCCATACCCGTCCTCGGCCACATCCTTTCTCCAGATTCTCTCTATCGCATACAAGAACACTTTTTACGGGTCGCCCTTTTATAACGCGAGCGAATGGGATAAGAATCCTCCGCTACGCAAATTATAGGCTGAGTTTTATCCTCACCTCGCCGACGGAATACCCACACGTGACCAGAGGAAGTCGCTTCTCCCAACCAAAGCTTCTGAGTGAGTGGCAATGGACTAATTGAAAAAAAAAATGAACGCAAGAAAATAGAACTCTCGAACGGACGGAACAAGCATCTTTGCATGTCATAAAAGCGTTTTACTGAATGCATGACACACATGCGAGAGGTCATGACCCTGCACTTCAAACCGCTGACTCAGATGTTTTCCGTGGCCCCCATGGAAAACAAAAATCGCGCTATGTCGAAATCTCATGGTATATGCATTGGGAAAACAACTAGACGAATTCGGTTTCACTTAAGAGTTAATCATCCCAGCGATGAAACCATTTTCGTTCACATTGCATGGAGGTGGGCAGTACATTATAAAGAATAAGCACCACGACCATGTTTGACGGATATATCTAGTTTTCTTTGGCAAAATTTAGGAAGATACATTCTCTGGGATCCGTACGAAAGGGAACATTTTGCCAGTGGCTGGATATTGAAGTGAAAAGTAGATGACCAAATGTTTGAGGCACTCGGCGCCCGACTCCACACGCTAATTCCTATCAAAGCAGCGCCCGCACACTGCAAGGGAGCACGACCCACACTTGTTTCGCATGCCCCGTGCACGGTGCTAAACCTCAACACTATCGGGACTCCGAAAAATGGAATGCGCCACGATGTCGCGGGAACTAAAAAAGGCCGGCGACTCACGAATTGCGACTTGCGTCCTCCCTGCCCCTATCCTTCCATCCTCGAACCCCCCCCCCCCCCCCCCCCCTCTCCCCCACCCCCCCCCCACCCCCCCCCCCCAGTCTACGGAGTCCGAGGAAACGAGCGGATGGAGTCCCACGCCCTCGCTTGAATAGAAATAGAAAAAATTGTGTCACGTGCATTCCATTTACATGGCATATACGCACACACACTTTTTTAAAGTGGAGCATTTTGATCATTTTATGATTGTGGATGTTTATTTTTATCACCTTTCAAACCAGGTTTCAGGATTTCCCCCGTTACACAAAATGTAGGAGCCGACTTCGATTTATTTCCACGGAGTGTTTGTCGTAAACACGCGACCGATTTCGAACGACTGTCGTCACCACGTGGGAGATGACTGTGGGCGTTCGAAACCCGTCGTGTTTATAATATTCCGTGAAAATAAATCAAAGTTAACTCCTTAAGTTTCGTGCCATCAGGGAATCCCACCGAGTGACGACGGCGATACTTTTTGCCCCGTCGGTTGCCGGGGGGATCGTCGCCGGGGGGATATTTTTCATCGTTGACTTGCACTGACCGACCTCATAGAATGACCGTGCCCTGGCTATATTATTCCTTATGGCAATCTTGTTTCATCCTGCCTTAAATATATGTATTTAATATTCAACGATGTCTCACCGACGTGGAAGGGGAAGAACCCTGGAGGAATACCCTGGAGGAATGAATGCTCATGAGAAACAGATGTCGGAGAACGGTACATTTACGAATTACAAATGTATGAATAAGGAAATAGTCTCGGGAGTAACTTTGTGGAAATCCTTCACGGTTGGAGAAGCAGGAAAAATAAGAACTTGGCGATTTACACTACCTATATAATTATATCCACGACCACAGTTTTGTTGCCAAGCAACATCATCAGGTATCATCGCTGAACAAGAAAAAGGCAAAGCAACATAATGAGCCCTCTGGTGATGTTGTTTGGTCAACCATGGTCGTGAGAAGTGAAATATAAGAGGAAAGTACCGAGATAATTAATTTCCTAGTTCTCTATATATGAAGAGGTTGGTATATATGAATATTATTATATAATATCAATGATGATGACGACTCATAGTAGTTATCCAAAATTAATTATATATATTAGTTTCAGATTTCAGAGTAAAAAGTAATTTTGAAATAAATTACTCATTGCTTCATCAATTCGCATTTTGTTTTGAGAATGTGGATGAAGGACTCACAAGAAGGCGATTTCACCGAGAGTTGATTGAGTAACCTGATTGCAACGTCATCTTCCACACAAACTTCCACACATGAAGATTCACGCAAAGCAATGGAGCTCACATCTTTAAGAATTGGAGTATCGTTTGGTCAAAACTCAAGTTGAAACGTTCCTCAGAAGAAAATTTCTTATTTTTAACAGGACATTCCACGAAGATACACTGGCATGTCTGTCGAACCAGCTATAGTTATAAAAAAACTAAAAGAATCTATCAGAGAAGAGAACTCACTGCCATGGTCAACCCCGAAAGAACTAATGTGGAGAAAAGAGCTGACGTTGCGGTGCAAAATAAAAATTTCTCGTTTCCGGTGAGATGATTGAGCAAGTGAGATGCCGGAGAAGTGTTCAGAACAACTATCAGTGGAGATTCAGAGCTAAAAATTAATAGTAATAAAAAGTGGGACAATAGTAATGCGGATTACGTTGCAACTAAACCCTTCGCTGCGCAGCAACACTCTATAAACAGCGGCGAAATCACCCAATGTTCTTTCAACCACAAATACAAGCATTTATTGCAGTACCATTGTAAATTTTTGCCAACAGTCATAATGAAGCAGGAAAGATACTGAAAAAGTGCCTTCGGATTTTATATGAGGCAGTGAGAAGAGAGAGTCGTAAAAACATGCGGCTGATAGAAGGACCAGCCTGGCACCACAAGGGTTAATGATGGTATCCTCATTCGTCACTGTGTGTGAAATGAATACCTAACGTCTTTCGTGCCGGGACTTTATTCGATTACCGAAATTGAATTCGTCACTGAAGGAAAATATAATTCCTACAGCATTTCAGGCACGCGATATCTAGTCTGATGAGATGCATTGTTTATATTTCAGGGAATGTTATGAAAAATGATGACCTGTTCCGTCGAATAGTCGCAACCCTCAATGTGATAATATCGACTAATTTGTCAAATATGGTGATTACCTCAATAAAAACAGGTTTAAAGCTACAGTTTCTCTTTTTAAGAAATTATAAAGTTTCATAATACTTATCCGGAAACTATGAACAGAAGATTAGCAAACCATTCTTCACATATTCAAACTATTCGTGTTTAGTAACTTGTAGAATTAATACTTTAAAATTAATTGTAGAAATAATATATATTATTTCTAATTAGTTATTAGTTAGTAACTAGTAATTAGAATTAATAATATATAATAGTTCATGAGAAAACTCATTCGAGCACAATATATGACACAGCCACAGGGGCGGTGACGAAAAACACAGAAAACAAAAATGCAGAACACTCACAAGTAACTGGGTCCAATAATTTCGTTGGCGTTACCATTTTCTTCGAGGCATAGGTGAAAAGATCCCCTATTACGTCGTTGCAATCAGGTTACTCAATCGACTCTCGGCGAAATTGCCTTCTTGTGATTCCTTCATCCACATTCTCAAAACAAAATGCGAATTGGAGAAGCAATGAGTAATTTATTTCACAATTACTTTTTACATCTGAAACTCATTTGTCATTCCTATGTCAACATTTTCTTCTTGTGATTTATCACTTCAAATTCTGTATACTATCGTAACATCTACGTTCACATATACTTACTTATATGAGCCACCACGATGGTGTGTCGCATTGGGTGATATCCCCACCAGACACAGATAATTTCAACTGGCAGACTTGCATGGTTTCTTCTTAAAGGAAACTACATTCATGCCAAAGCTTTCAGTGGTTGGTTCACATCCATGTGGGATCAATTTCAGAGGTCGTTAAGGCTTTTAATTAAACTATAAATACGAAATCTCATTTTTCGGGTTGTCCCCGCGATGTTTTGTCCTGATGGACGACAGTTTCACCGGCGTTCCTGTCGGCATCGTTAGGTTAAAAAATGGGAACGTTCAAAAATGGGTTAGGTTCAAAAGACAGGAACGCCTGCGACACAATGTCGTCCTTCGGAACGAAGCAACTCGGAGCGAACGATCCGAAAATAGAGATTTCATTGAAAAACCATCGCGGAAGCCTTCGCAGCAACCTGAAGATGCATCTAAGAAACAAAATGATTGTATATCGTCCAGTTCCACAGATTTTTATCTATCCTCAGATTAATAAATCTGTATAAAAATGCGATATACATTCATTTTAAATTCATGGATATACAAACCTTCCAAGGAGTGAAGTCTTATGTCACAAACTTTAATCTAAGAACAGCAATTATATTTTCTGGCGTGATATTTAATCTAAGAATTGTACTTGATATCCAAAATAACCTGTTCGAGTTTGAAAACATATCCATTTAGTCCTCTGATCGCGTATGAAAAGAATGAAATCCATCCGGTTTTAATTACCTGTCCGACGAAGTAATCACCAAAACCTCGCGGCCGAAATGTTTATGCTGGACTAATTAAAACCCAGACGTCTTGTGGTGAACTATTCGACGACTAATATTTGTGGCAATGACTGACTGGGATCATGAGACACTGATAAAGTTAGTGGAAAAGAGTACAAAGACATGGAATGAAGAGAGGGAAAAGATTATTAGGATAAGAGGAGACGAAATAATAGGATTAACACATAAAAGGAAAGGATACATCGAACGAGTACAGAGGTTCTAGTATCTTGGCAGTGTGGTGGAAGGTAATTGGAGATTAGAGAAAGAAATTAAAAGAAAGAAGAGCGGAAATAACAAAGACGGCATTCAACAGCGGGAAAAGGATGTTGACAAACAAGTTGGATGGCGTTGAATCGAGGGAGAGATTGATGAAATTCTCTGTTTGGTGTATATTATGGTATATGTCAGGACAACTAGGACACTGGACAGAAAGAGAAGAGAGGTACGTATTTGAAAGTCGGTCCTAGAGTAAGTTGGAAAGAATAATTTGAAGCAATAAGGTGAGGAATGAGGAGATTTTTACAGCGCGTGGGAGAGGACGGGAAGCTGACGATGATCACTAAAAGGTAAAAGATGATGAAATTTTGAAGTTGAATAAAATTATGGAAGGTTTTAAAGATAACACTGCAATTTCGGATACTACATGGTTTATTTTATCATTGTTACGTCACATTGTAACTGCATCTTCAGGGACCTGAAGCCACCTAAGAATGCTGTTATGAGGCGAAATCTGGTCGTGCTAAAACAAACCTTGAATGCGGAATTGCAGTGTTTTATTTAAAAACTTCCATGATGAGAGAATCCCACCAAGTGAAGCCTAAAACCATTTTGAAGCCAATTGAAGCCTGAAATCAGTGTTGAATGATTCTGATCGTCCTAGCAAAACCAATATATTTTATTATTGTCTGAAACCATTTCTTGAACAAAATTGTTTTGAAGTGTGAATATAATTCTAAATGTGGAATTACAGTTTTCATTCTCTGAATCATCATTATGGAGAAATCCCACCGAGCAAAACCTGAAACTCTTCGTTATAGCAAGAGCTAAACCGGAATAGACACTTTCCAATGGATTGTCGAAGAATTCAGATGACGGTGATGTTAATGGAAATGCGAAATATAGGAGGGAGGGGGAGAGGATGGAGTTCTCTGTCGTTTTAAAGGAAGGGAAGGGTCTCCGCGGAACTCAAACAGTAGGAATGGGAAAGAAGACTTTTTAAAAATGTCATTGACGCCGGGAGGCACTGGGAAATCCCCAGTGGGGATGATAATGACGAATACAAGGGTTTGCATGTGTATATCCCGGGTGTATCTGGAGCGACTGTGTGTTTGTGGGCACATCCAATTTCCAGAGACACCGTCGGGAAGGCAGGAGACCGTGTCCCTCACCCCCCCTCCCTTCACACCGTCCCCGACCAGGCGATGAGGAACCCAAATATTGATACGTGCCGTTACCACGGGCGACCCCCCGTCCACCTCTCCACCCCCGCAACAGCCGCTCCCTCTACGACCCAAATCGGAGGAACGAATAGTGAGCGGGAGGGAGGAGGGTTCAGGGTTGACGGGAGGTGGGTGGCTTGGTATGGGGAACGGATTCCGCCAGACTGCGCGCGGGCGCATTACCCGGCGCGCGAAAATTGGCTCCTTGGGGCCTTCGACCGTCCGAGCATGACGTCACGAGTGACCAAGTTATGACACGGTTTTGATCCGACTGGAATTCTCCCCCACCCATTTGCCCACGGGGGTGGCTGACGGTGCGCCGTCGGTTCCACTGGAAATCAGATCCGCAGGGATGGGAATGGTGCACACCGCCACCGGTACGTGATACCGCGATCACGTGCACCTCGCATCGGGGGGGGAATTTGTGCCCATCACCTATTCTAGCACACAAAGAGAAATGTTTGACGAATTTCCACTATAATATT
>WURS02082489.1:0-10165 GCA_011762765.2 Rhinocypha anisoptera
AAAAGCAAAAACTTTTTTCGGCTGGGAAAGTGATGGCAACTGTTTTTGGGATAGTCATGGAGTTATTTTAATCAATTTTCTTCAAAAAGGAAAAACCATTACAGGAGCATACTACGCATCATAACTAAACAAGCTGAAAGCAGAACTTGCTGAAAAATGGCCACATTTGCAGAAAAAGAAAATCTTGTTTCACCAAGACAACACACCCCCTCACACCTCAGCAGTTTCCACGGCGAAAATCCACGAATTATGGTTTGAACTGCTTGATCATCTGCCTTACTCACAGATCTAGCCCCAAGCGACTTCTTTTTGTTCCCTCATCTAAAAATTGCGCTCGGAGGACAGAGATTTTTGTCAAACGAAGAGACAACAACCTTCATGAACAATTATTTTGTAGAGAAAAACGGAAAGTACTTTTTGGATGGGTTACAGAGATGGGAGCATCGCTGGGAGAAGTGTGTTGAGTTACAAGGAGACTATGTTGAAAAATAAAAAAAATTTGCAATAAATGTCTTGTATCTTTGTTGGGTGGGAAACTTTTCAGTCTACCCTTATACATGTTGAGGTAAAGAAGCAAAATATTTTGCTCCCATACACAGGTATAAGATAAGATACTAAAAACTATAAAATTATAACTAGTTCTTAAAATTCTCTAAATTCAATTCCTAAGATGCACTTCAAAATGAAAATTTGATTCAAAATTTTATATAAGGTCTTCATAATTTTCTCTATTTAATTCAAAATTTGATTCAAAGTCCATAAAAATTAGAGTTCAATTCAAAGTAAGAAATCATGACTCAGAATACACTACTCATGTTGAATATGAATCATGGATATTTCCTATATTTGTTAAATGTTTTTTAATCCATGCAGCTACTACATTTATATATATGTACCTCTCTTTCATCTATAATATCATTCAATGTTCTTTACACTTCCATACAGAAGTGTCACATCTAAGTCATGTGACAACTATAAACACATTTTTCAATTACAGGTAGTTAAAGCATTAAGGAAAAATGAAACATACCATGATTGTCAAATCCATGTGTTATTTCATGCCCGATCACTATTCCAATATTGGCAAAGTTTAGATACCTGAAGGGACACAAATATTAATTTTGTAAATGCTAAGGCTCCATCAAACAGAATGTCAATGTAAATTTTAAACTTACATGGGATAATCTGGGTTGAACATGGGGTGGCGTAGGATTCCTAGGGGAAATACTGAAATAAATTGAGTTTTACACAACATTAATCACAATAAAGAAGCTATTTGCCCTTCAAATGGAAGATATGAAACCCTACTACAGGTACTCAAAAAGACCCCATGCATATATTTTTTCTGTCACTAAATATATTAACTCTTCTATCCCTATTCATTTTAAATTGCACAAAATTTTTTAGGGAAAATCCTCAACATTTCCCTAGTAATGAAGAATGGCTTGACCACCATACTCGGTCCAAATGATATGTTCTTATTAAAAATCACAACCTTGATTTGGCCCTGAAGGGTCCTCATCATACTTCATCTGTGTTTCAATGAATTCCAAACATTATTAAATTTGGCCCCTCTTCCATTTTCAAAGTCATATTGAAGGAGTTTTTGGCACATAAAGCAAATTATGATGTTACTAAAAACCTTAATGATTGATAATTTACATTTCTACTTTTATTTACCTATTGTATTATATCTATTTCCTGTATTATTTTCCCATTTGGCAAAACCATGTGATGTATTTTGCCAATTCAGTGTCAATAAATTATTATTAATAGGAATTTCTGCACAGAGTTCACAAGACGAAAAATGAGCATAATTATATACTTACTAATTTCATTCATTGTTGGATTATGGAATGCATTCACAACAAGAGGCTGAATTAGCCATTCCCTGTGAAGAAATTATTTCAATTGTGTAGAATATATTTCAAATAAACTTCAGTAAAATTTTTACAATGAGATTGTTGTAAACAGCCAATAATTACATAGTAGATTATATTTCATATCTTATCATTCATTTTATAAAATTATTTTATTTATGTTATTTACTTTGCCTTATCCACTGGCCGAGTTAACTTCCTTAGCTCTTTCCACACCTCATGCTTCTTCAATGTAAGCATGTTCTGGAGAAAATTTCCATCCATTATCATCAGCTGCAAGGAAGAGAGGAACAAATGGATAGTTTAACAATAGCAATTATGTTGATATTAAATTCATGAAATGGTCATCACATACCTCATCATATTCTGCTGCAAGAGCTTCAGGGTCTTCTATGTATTTTGGATAGCCAATTTTATTTCCCATGGAATCTAACTATAAGAAAGGAAAATGCAGGTGAAATAAGCATTAATACATCGATATAATTATTCCAAAGTTATGGCATTATGTAAAATTTTTAATATTTGTGAATCATTCCTGACAATCATTTACAACAATTAATTATCCTACTTAAAAAATAGGATATAAAGTATCACTATCAGGTTTCATCTCTTTTGAATATCAATTTACATATCTTATACATAATTCTATTAATAAATCAAAACTGTACATATGTCCTCATTGAAACTCATCTTTTATTTAGCAGTGATACTGGTAATGGAATATGTGAGAGAGTATGAGTGTCCTAATTTAAAATTGAATTTTCCAATGAAATCTAGTTAGTTTGATCAAATCTTTTAAAAAATTCATGGTAAAAAGAAACTTTTATTATAAGATTGAAATATATCTTTATCCACATAAGAAAAGTATGAAATCAACAGATGGGCTACTATTGAGACTAAATAGGCACAGAAGACTAATATATAATCAAATAAAACCCTGTTTATTTATTGTAGCTAAAAACAAAAACCTTAATTAAACCTTGTCAATCACTTCCTTCTTCTTTGCTTCCTCCAGCCAGTCCTCTTCTTGAATGACTCTACGAAAAGCACTTTTAAGGTATTTCACCATTCCTAAAGTCTGGAATAAAATAAAAATTATTTCAGATGGAGTTACAGAAATATTGATAAATATATTTAACTGGAACTCTCATTTTATGAGTATAGTAAATCACAAAATGTGAAGGACTTGAAATTTCTTTTAATGGTGAATTACAAGTTTTTTTACATGATTTTTCTGATGCTCAACAGTCTGTGACTGCAATCAGATCCCACACAACCCTACTGACCTTCTTGGCTGAGGATATATAACTCAAACAATTGCCTAGCTTAATCAGAATCGACTGAAGGACAATGGGAGATTCAGACAATGAAATTTCAGTGCCCAACACTGCCATTACACAGAAAGAAATCTGAGGAGCATACAAAGCTTTCACTCATAGTGAATACCTGAGATCCTTTATCACATCAGTGTACCTAAGTGTTTAAAACAATCTTGCATCATCTGAGGCTGCGTCTTAATTGGGACAATGAGAAATTTATTCAGTTTTACATCAGGAAACACCAATAATTGTGTTGTGTTTAAGGAGAAACTCCATAACTGGTTTGTCTTGAATGGTATTGTAGATGAAGAGCATATAAAGGACATTCTCTATGCTGTCCCTGGAGACTTCATTTTGTGGAATGTAATTAAGTTGTGCTAGTCTCACTCAAGACATGAAATAACTTTTGGAGTCCAATAAACTATTAGATTCTAATATTAGTCCCAATCAGTGAAAGTGGGCACAGAGTGAGCAGTTGCAAAAACAGGTTCAGTAGCCTGAGGAATCGTGCAATGATTTTCTCTCTGCTCTGCACACCCTAGTGGAAAGTTGTGTTTTTGGACTCTAAGGAGTCATTATTGAGACAAGTTTAGTTAAGCCTTGCTGATATTTGCCTGAAGGAGGCACTCTTTGCTAGCAATTCCCTTGAGTTATTAAAAATGAAAGGCAGAGCAGAGGCAGCCTAGAATGCCCACGAACATGTGATGTAGTTTCAGACATCTTTATCTGCCGAATTCTGCTGGATTCTCATTCTTTTGCAATTGGCCATGCCACAAGACATGTGAGGGGTGCCCACAATGCAGTGCAGCATAGGAGTATATTACAAAATGGCTTACATGGCCTTGCCAACATAGCCAAGAAGAATCATGAGGGAGAGTCTATAGCATGCTACTGCTGTGAAGGGCTGCACAGCCCAGGAGACTGCCATCACTAGGACTCAGTCTGTCGACACCGCTCAAAGAGAGGACACATTGAACATTGAACAATTGTCTCTTACTGTCAATGTCCTAACCCTTTCACACCAGATCACTACACTGGAGTATGTTTTCAAAAAACGTTCTCAAATCTGTCAGAAGCAATGTTCACTGTTGACTTAGAAATCGAGTGCTTTGAAAAACTTCACCTAACCCAATCTTGTTATGTTTTGCATGTAAAATTTGATGTTTTAGTCCTTTATACATTATGAGTTGGATTCAATTAACTTTACTGTCCATGCACACTTTCACCATCATTAAAATAGAATCAGTATATTGATGAAATGCTGTTCATAATGGCAGACACATTTCTGGAGACTAGTAGAATTCAAAAGATGACTAAAACTTCTCATAGTTCTGACTCATAGTTCTCCAAATAAAAACTTTAACCTGCATGCATTTTTCTCACAATTCAGCATGTATTTTATTTCCTCAACTTACAGCATAAACAAGTTTTCTACCATTTAAAACAGATTTTATTGATTCATTTTGATTTAGTCATGATATTAATCCGTGGCACTAATGCCATCAGTTGAATTGTGTCCTAGTTGTTGCACATTAGTGATTAGCATTGGCATAAGGTTTAATCACATAGATTAGCATCAGGACTGTGGCCTATATCATTTATGTATAGGAATGATGACATTCATATTTGGTAAATGTGTTTCGTTCATCACCATCTTTTATTTTGGATTTTCTGCCTTAATGTGCAAAAAGAAATTTTTACCTCCTGTATAGAGCTTGTTTTCAGGATAGGTTAAAGAAAATAAATTCCCAAGTATAAAATTCTTCCCTCATGGACCCTACTCAGCAGGGCACCAGGCCCCTTTCTGGGCAAGTGAGCAGAGGTAACCTCTTCCATTGACCACATTAACAATACCTCTCACAGCATTTGTCCATGGTCAAATTTCTTTATATAAACTGGTCTCACAAAAGAAATTTTTATTTCAAAATCCAATAATGTAAGCAAAGAAATGTATTCTATGCAGTTTGCTGTACATATACAAATTTTAAAAATAAATCTATCATCAATATTAACAATGCTTTTGTACAGAAGACTCAAATAATATTCATTATTAAACTATGCACTCAAGATAAAGATATTGTATTTTAAGTCCACTTATGTTATAAAATGAAATCTCTCTCCTTGCACCTTTTCCCATAAAAGTCCAAATAATGATGCAAGTCTCTCAGAATAATTTAAAAAATTCTTCTTCCTAACTGTCACATATTATCAATACTTCCAATACGATATTGTCTCTTGTTATCTTAGACATATTTTCAGCCTTTGAAAACGAATGCCATGAATGACATACTCTGAGTGCCTCAAAACTGAGTCGGATAAATCCAGAACGTACTGAGGGGAAGCCGGCAAGAAGAAAGTACATATTAAGCAAAAGTTTACAGAGACCCATAATAATGTTCAGTAGTTTTATAGAGATAATCTTTAATCTTACCCTTTCCTCTACATCTTGGCTATAGGGGCTTTTAATGTACAAACTTCCAACTGCTAAGCCTAGTCCTTCATTGACGATATTGGCACACTGCTTCCACCTTTAAAACAAATGAGTAATAATTTGTTTCATTTAATTTTTTAAAAACAGTAATTTTGAGTTTGATCACATATTTAAATATATGGTGAAACTAAATTCAAATTCTATGCAAAAGTTAAATCATGACAAACTTCTAAAATATAGAAAATCAAGAACACGTTATTTATTAGAAACCCAATTAATGGGTCTTCTAAATCTACGTAAAATTTCATCAATAGCATGTGAACAAATCATAGATAGGTAGAAGCCAAAACTTCAAACATGAAAAAATAAATATGCCACTGCATACACTTGCCTTAATGATAACTTAATAATAAACTTATTAATCATATTATAAGTCATCCTTTGCTAACACTACTCAATTATTAGGGGAAATTGACATTGAGATAAGATACCTCTTCCATCTTTTATCTTCAGCTATTGTCATTTCACAAACACTCTCTTTACAAAATGGTCATATTTTTATAATATACAATTTTCAATTAAATGCTTTAATAATTTGTCAGATTTTACAATGTAAATGCATAACTATTTTCATTACCTACCGAGAAAGGTATAGTTTGTCTTCATTCATGTCAGGCACATCCTTCCTGAATTCCATCCATATCTGAAGAAATTTATTCCCCAGATATGGCATATATTTGAAGAGAAATCGCCATATAAGGTAGTTGGAAACTGTTCTGAAACAAAGTGAGAAATAAAATATTTAAAAGCCAGAGTATCATTATCAGTTCATGTTTACAAAGGTTTAGTAGTATCCCTTTCAATTTCTTAACAACAGTTATGAATAAGGCCAGTGTAGGTTATCGAAGTTAAATACTGACAGATAAAAAATCTTTAACCAAACATTCACTAATAGCATAAAAATTCATAACAAGTTAGTTTAAATCCATGAAATTGCTAAGTTGAAACTGCTCTATGATTTCAAAATAAGATTTTAGATATGACTTCATGTGCAACTTAGAAATTGGTTAATAGAGGAAAAAAACTACATGCAGTTGACAAAAACGATATTTAAACTCCAGTTATTTTTAGTTATAGTCTTTTGTTCATTTATTTTAAATTAATAAACTATAATAAAAGAATTAATTAAAAATATACCATAGCACAAAATATCACTTTCATGAGAAATAATTTATGAATCATCAAAAACAAAGTTCATTTTAAGATGAATTTTGAAAATATACTTAAAATTTTTCACTTTGTATCATGAAACTTCATACTTATCTAGTTATTGAGCTTTCTCAAAAATTATTTCTCATCTTCCAGGAATACTTTAAACATTGATGACCACACCATTTATTTTGAATATAAACTCTTTTAGTGCCAATGGCCCATGGGATATACCGTGAAAACTACCATGGGCCATTCTATAAACCGTGAGGTTTTTTGAATAAATAATTTTTATTCTAAATTGCAAAGGAGAAAACGACATAAATAAAGTGAGAGTAAAAAAATTGGCTTCATCACACTCAATAGATTTTATATAATAATTTCTAAGCACAGGTTTACAACTTCATCAAAGAACCTGGAATTTTTTTTTCGCAAATATCATATTGAGGAGGGTGGCACTGAAAGGGCTAAGAAATCCAATGGTAGGTTTCTCTTCTTTTAGAACTTAAAAACTATGGTGAAAGAAACAGTGATGTACATCTGTAAGTTAAGTAACTGTTAATATTTGTAAAAGAAATTTATAACAAATGTATTTAAAATTCACAGCAGAGGGACTTGGTGGAATTCCATAATGAAACAAAGTAGATGTTGTCACTTGTATATTTCCACAGAAGGAGGAATGAAAAACATGATCAGTTTTAACGATTATCATCAGCATCTTCTCAGATGATCATCGAAACTGGTCATGATTTTCATTGCTCCTTTTGAGGAAATATACAAGTCACAACCTGTATTTTTTTTCATAATGTATTTACTTCATTTCAAAAGAATTTTTAGGAGCTATATATCCTATAATTCATCCACATGCAATGATTCTTGTTAGATAAACAATGTATGTATATGGTGATGATTTAGAGTTCAAAATTGCATCAGGGATCATTTGGTAAAATTTTTATGAACCAATTTCTAGAGTATACCTTGGGTCAGCAGATTCTAGAAGGCGAGCCAGTTCAGGTAGAAATCCTCGACAGCGGAAACTGATAGTCATATCAGGCAATGGAACCGGAAGTTCAACCTCCAGCTTGTACAAGGTATGATTGAGCATTCCCAGCCAATCAAGCTAAAAAAAGGTTACATTAAACTACTTTCACACTTTAAAACAATATAATAGGAATTACTTGAGTGTTAACCAACCAAAATTATGCAGAAAAAATGTCTGCATACCACAAAGGCCAAAAAGGAAAAGGAGTAGCTACTTTTTTTAAAAGCTCCAGAAGCACAAATTTTTAAAGTTCATTTTTTATACAGTGACTTATGTACTACAGCACTTAATTCATTAGTAATCCCAAATAGGTTAGTCTGGTGGCCAATGTGTCTGCCTAGTAACAGAAAGTTCAAAGGTTCAAATGTAACTCTTAGTATTGACATTTGCAAATTATATTTATCAAAATTGTTTAATATACATGAGGACCTAATGAACATATATTTGGCTTAATAAAGACAATGTTATTAATAATGTTCATAAGACATCTGACATAATTTACCATATTTTATATAATGGTTTAATCACAGTCAGGATAGCTATAGAAAAATGCTTCCTGAACCAACCTGAGTCACTCTTTCACTAGCACTAGATGAGTACATTTGCAGGATGATTACACCGAAAATGTAGCAAACTAACATTATATAATAAAATAAATATATCCCAGTTATCTCTTCCCAGGCATTACCTATAACTTTCATTGAAGAATATAACCATTTATTGCATTTGGGTTCATATTCACATTTTTCAAAAGGAACATTCCCGTAAGCAGGACATACGATATGCTTTACAGCTTCTCCCCTGTAAACATTCCAACATAGCAGCTGTAAACCAAATGGTTATAACTTTCAAATACCATGCAATGATACATTACATTCATTAGTACATGCATAACAATTTGACAAATTCTTCTGTCTTAGGTCTTGAAAGGGGTATGGTAAAAATATCAGAATGATTATTCACCAATTGAACATATTGAAACTCTATCATACCAGATTGTACCCTTTTTCTGATAGCATGATATTTTACATCAATGTGTTTTGTATGATCAGAGACTATTTTATTTTTTGAAACACATTGGTCCTTGATTGTCTACTAGAATTTTAATAGGTGAAGACACATATTGGTTTAATTCAACCTAAAATTGCCTTAACCCTTAAGTATTGTCACTGTGTAACGTTTCTGTAGCTGATTTCGGTATCTGAGTGGTCTCTGCAGTAAAAACGCACCTACGCAACAATAACTCAAGATAAATATAAGCTTTCTTTTTATTCATCATGCTTGTGGATTTAGCATTATAATATAAAATCTAAATATGCCTTCATATTCCACATTATTTACAATTATAACAAATTTATTGTTATTCTATTTTTGAGATTATGAAATAAATGCATTTTTAGTTTTCGGTATGGTGTTTGAAAGGGATCAAGCAAGAATATTTCAACTTTTAGAAATTATGGAAGAAGATGAAGATGTTATTTGTGATACATATTTGCACTGCCAGATTCACAAACATTATACACAGAAAAAATGGAGGTGTAATGTGGAAAACAACCTCATGGGGCATTTGAAACATAGTTCAAACCATCTGCTGTTGTGAAGCGGTTATCCAACTCATTTCTAGATTCTGGGCGTAATGTTATGATGGATAACTGGCTCATGAGCTATCCCCTGACCCAAGAGCTTTTAGCTAGAAAGACAACTCTAGTGGGGACGATTAGAAAAAAATAAAAGAGAGAATTCACCATCATTTTCAAATCCCCAGGGCAGAGATATAAAATCAACTTTATTTGGTTTTCAAAAGTTAAAATTATTTCCCATGTGCCAAAAAAAAATAAATTTGTTCTGCTGCTCTCCACACTTCACCACGATGAAAACATATCAGATATTAAATGTTTCCAGAATAATTTCCTTTTACAACTCCACTAAAGTGAAGTAGATACCACAGACAAGCAAAATACAATGTAGCAAAGAAACTGCAAGCGTTGGCCTCCTGTGGTTTTTTCTCAATTTATGAATGTTGTGGGCATAAATGCACGAATTGTTTTGCTTTCTACTCAAAATCCATCTACGAAATATAAGTCTAGAAAGCTATTTTTGAAAGACTTAGTCATTGTTCTTGTGCAGCCACTAATTAATCTCTCACCCATTGGGCGAAGGGAAACTACCACATTAAATATTTCCCTAGAAAATGCAGCCCTACATTTACATATATGACGTGATGGCATTCCTCCCGGTAAAATATTCCGGAGGTAAAATAGTCCCCCAATCGGATCTCCGGGTG
>WURS02082510.1:0-10164 GCA_011762765.2 Rhinocypha anisoptera
TAGTATATATAAGTGCAACTAAATCTGTACCATCACCTGATGATGACACAACGTGTCGAAACCTAGGTCGTCAATTAGAAATTTGTGGAGTTCACCAAGTGTTTTTCATTTCCGTTTACAATAGAAGATGAACCTGGTAAATTAGTACATAGCATCATAAAAAATAAATCATTTCTGAAAAGGTTTAGTATAGCATTCTTGTTATTGATTTTTTTAGGACGGACCCTGTCAACCCAGTAAGTTTCATTTTTGATCAAGAATTATTGGAAGATATATCTGGAAAACTTCAACCAGATGTGGTTGCTGTGGATAACTTGACCATTGATTGGCTGAGAAA
Source organism: Rhinocypha anisoptera (assembly GCA_011762765.2). Taxonomy (NCBI): domain Eukaryota; kingdom Metazoa; phylum Arthropoda; class Insecta; order Odonata; family Chlorocyphidae; genus Rhinocypha; species Rhinocypha anisoptera. The sequence goes on from WURS02082510.1 coordinate 338, forward strand.
TAAGGTTGTGGAGCTAGAAGCGGGCCTTAATGAGCAGCAGTCTTTGTTGAAAGAGAAAGAAGCTCTTCTTGCTCAAGTGAAAACTTCAGCACCACTAGGACACACATGCAGCTCTGAAGTTGGATCATTGCAAACTCAGTATTCAGAGGAGAAGCCAAATGAGAGACATCCAAGTATCTCAGAGGGGTAACTATATTTCAATTACTTAGCTCCTAAATAGTGCCCAAAAATTAGCATTACCTTTTTATATTTTCAAGTTGTTCCAGTTGTTATTCAAATGACAGAATTGAGTGGTGTCACAGCCTTTAGTTTGATGATTTATATTGATCATTTGTTGGATAATGAATACATATTTGATCCTTATTATCTTTCTGAATCATCTCATTTATCCACTTTTAAATAATTGTAGATACATTTTATGAGTTTTACATTAAGCTGAGGCCATAATAATATTGTTGATATTGTATCTTGCTTTTTATTTTCAGAGAATGAAAACAGTTAGAAATTAGTTTAATTTTAAACAATATAGATGCCAACATTTTCAATATTATTTTATGAAATTGGCTCATTTTCTCTACCTCAAAAGGCCATTTCAGACTATCTTCTATTGCAAATGGAAATAAAATCTCCTTTCAAGTAAATGCATCCTTAGAACAACCATAAATTTATTATTTTCCTTCTCTTATTCTTAATCCTTTGAATGTGTTAAAATGCCTTTTCAAGACTGATGTCTAAAATCATTCATATTATTTGTTCTCATCTTGTTACATCTCTAGTTTAGTTTTTCATAATGTTATAATTTTCACTCTGGCTCATTGCTTTGATAATGAATGCTGTTGAAAGTCAAATAGCAATGTTTTTCTTGAAATTTATACTTTCTGATCATCTTATATTCTTCATTACTTTCTTCTGGTGTTTGATCTCTGTTTGAAATTACCACATTTAATTTGCTAGTTTTGGAAATAGTAGAACAAAATAGACAAAATTAGTTACCACAAGTTATCATTATATGTCAACCGGATTGTGATAATTGTGACTCATTAAGGTGAGTACAGTAATTTCAACTTTTTTGCTCAGCAGTTCATCACCATCATCTGCCACATTACTATCCCTTCAAAGAGAAGTGAATGACATTAAGTGTTGTGAAAGAAAACTCAAACACCTTGTGGAAGTCATCAAAAAACCTCTAGCTGATCTTGGCTGTGAGGAAGCCCCCCCTGGCTGTGACCTCTCAATGTCTCTTAATAGCTTGACTTCTGAAATGTTGGATAACACCTCTGAACCTCAGACACCTAATTTAAAGGTTGTATACCATATTTGAATTTATATTTATTTTCCATGATATTTTGTTTGTTCATATTCTAAGTTTTGGCATTATATTTATATATTCCAGGTATGACAAGAGTTTAGAAGCAATAAATGTCCTAACAAAAGCTAAAAGAGTTTCTTAACCCTTTTAGTGCCAGCGGGCCGATCTATCGGCCCGGGTGGTATGTGCGAAGAATGCCACGGGTGGTTTTCTTACACTCACTCCTTTTATTTTTTGTGCTTCGTGTAGCTTTTGTAACTGTTTTTTTAGTATCTGTCATACTTCCTAAACATTGTTGACTAAACTTCACGAGGACAATTAAATATATGATCGTCTTTTGGTTAGAAGAACATAAGGTGTTTTCTGCACCTTAGCTTCTCTTCTTTGTTTGCGTAGCAGAGGCTATACTCCGAGAAAGCTGATATTTTAGCTGACATTGCATCATCTTCGTCTCTGTATTGCGATGAGGCTCTTCCCTTTTGCCATAAACACTTTTCTGATGATACATGTTTACTTATCACAAGAGAAATGAATCAATGTATCTTCGCTGTACCATGGGTTTTCTCCATAGTAGTCCATAGTAGCCCTCCTGGTGTTGCGTAAGAAAGACCGTTGCAGTGAGCTCTTTTCTTTGATAAGTTCTTTTTGGTTGTCAGTAATAAAAGGTATGTTATTTCTTTTAAAAAATGTAGTTTTCCATAGTTCCATGAATTTTTTTATGATATTCAGCTCATTTTTTGGCTTATTAGAATATGTAAAAATATACCATGTATAACTTTTATCTTTAGGATATTTTTTGTTCCTGCAAGCAACAATGGTGAAGGATAGAAAAAGTGGGAACACTGAAAATATCTTATTTGAATTATCTGACGATGTTAATGAATTTTCATTGGACACCGATGAGGAAGACGTTCATCAGGAAGTGAGGACTCAATTATCTGTCCTGGTGGACTTACTTCGGCAAAAAAACGAAGAATATCTTCCTCCCTGAGTTCCCTGTCTGATGATTTGGAAAGAGGAGAAGTTGTAGCTGATTCCAGGGAAGATGTTTGGAAGGAAGTATTGGAGAGCAACGATAACCTTCCAAAATCCCATTGTGATTATCAAGAGCTACCAGGGCCAAAGCATGCACTCTCTTCTGATTCAGCTTCAATTAGTTACTTTTTTATTTTTTACTGATGCTCTTTTGAAAACAATTGTGAAGGAAACAAATGCTTACTCAAACAATTTTACACAAAACAATGTCTTGTGTAAATCTATCTCCGGAATCTCGTACTCGTAAATGGACAAAAATAACATTGTCTGAACTGAAAGGCTTCATTGCCTGCATAATAAATATGGGTATAATTAGGCGACCAACAATAGCATCATAATGGTTTTCTCAAAAATCTCAATGTCTCCCATGGTTCCATGAAATGTTTCCAAGAAACCGTTTCCAGATGATTTTAAAATTTTTCCACCCAGCTGATACAAAAAATCTTCCTCGACCCAGTGAACCTAGATATGACCCATGTGCCAAAATCCAACCTCTCATTGATCATGCCAACATCTTGTTCAGACACCATTATACTCCACATATGCATCTGAGTGTTGATGAGAGCTTGGTTGGAACAAAGAACTATACACAGCTCTTGCAGTATTTACCAAATAAGCACCATCATCAGTGGGGTATCAAATTTTGGATGTTGTGCGACTCTGTCGTTAACTATTGTTTGGCATTTTTTGTGTACAGAGGAGCAAAATGTGATGCAGATAAAAGTGAAATACAAAAGAACTGCCTGGGATATAGTGTAGTGATGAGGCTATTGAAAATTACCTAAGAAAAAGTTATCATATTTTCATGGATAACTTTTTTATGTCCTTACCTCTGGCAAAGCACTTGTATGAGCTAGGTTGTTATGTTACCGGAACCATTCGTAGAAGTAGGAAATTCTTACCCAAACAACTGACAAAAAAATTTGCTGTAGGAGAGGAGAGGTATTTCCGCCAAGGACCTATTCTCGCTGCTGCCATGCTGGAGAAGAAGTCATAACGTTTTCCAGTAATCCTTCTATCCACCAAATCCAATTCAAGAAACGATAAAACACCCCATATGTAAAGATCAGAAATGAAGTGAAACCATCAATTATACAATCGTATAATACTTAAATGGATGGAATAGACACATCTGATATGATGCTATACATGTATCTTGATGAGAGACGGACGATAAAATACTGGAAAAAAAATGTGTTTCCATATATTTTCGTGACTGATCCTCAACAGTTATATCATTTACAAAGAAAACCTGCCCTCTAAGAAAAACCCTATGTCCCATTTGCATTTCACTATTAGTATTGTTGAAGCTCTTGGAAATTAATGGCTCCTAGAGAAAAATAACAAATGTGGGAAATCGGAGGAACAAGTGAGTACAGACAAGAAGCCATTAAAAACATTACCTGGAAAAAAAGGAGGACTGTTGTGTGTGCAGCAAAAGATGTGAAACAGGGAAAGGAAAGTGAAAAAGATGATAAATGTGATAAAGGTCTTCGTGGTGTATGCTATCCCAAACATAAGTGCGGTGGGTCAACTATATATTGTTGCTATTGTCTATTATTTATTGCTTATTTTTACATATACGCACATTATTGTCAACAAATTTGACCTGTGGCAGCCTTAGCACAACCATTGAGGACCGATATTTCGACCCCTTGTCACTACAAGGGTTAATTTATATGTGGAAATTGAGTAGACACTTGGTAAATTCTACTTAAAAATTCAAAAAACAATGTCAAAAGCATACAGATTTGTTTCTGAGCTAGTAAATTATCATAGAAACTAATTCTGTCAAAATTAATTGTCATAAAAATTTAAAGAACGAATTCTAATCTGATTGTAAAAGTTTAAATTTTTAAACAACAAATTTTAAAATTAATTAATTTTTTTAAATCTCTAGAAGAGATAAAAAAACATGAATTTTTTTCATTGCCGTAAGTATTTAGAGCACAGGAAAAACAAACTAGCTTCATAAAATTCATATTAGGCTTTATATAAATTTTTAAGTGCAAACCTACAAATTCGCCAAAAAAGCCTGGCATTCTTCAGTATACCATGAAAAAAAGGCTGGCACTACAAGGGTTAATATGTTCAGTATTTGTTAATACAAAACAAGTTTATTTTTATTGTATCACTTAATTCTTTTGACTTTGAGAAAAGCTGGCTGAGTTAGCCTAAGGGGTGGTGTGCTTGCCAGCTATTTTTTTTCTTTTGAGAGGTGATGTGGAAAATGCATTTCTGCACTCCCAGGGAAGGTGTCCCTGGGAGTGTGGGACTCGGACAAGCCCATACCCACTAAAAACTGCAATACCTGATTGGGCCTATTATTGGGAGGCAGCAACCGACTACAGGCAAATGTCATACGGCCACTCACTCAACTCTGGCTCTCTCCCACGTTGGTCTCCTCTTGGTGCACTTGTTGAAAAAATGCACTGAATCGAGTCCACCCTAATGGCCAGTACCCTTAGATCTTTTTTTCCTATAATACCAGCTTTCAGGGTGTCCCACACAGATCTTTGGCTCCACATACCTCAGCTACTGATGGTGATGGCAAGGACCTCGATCGCTTCTTTTCCCCGTATTCCTCTGAATCTCGCTGAGGAATGACCTATTGTCCCTGTATTTAGAAATTTTCCAAGTATTGGCTCTATCCAGGTTAGCTTTCTCACCTACCACCTGAGCATCAATCACCAGTGTCTTTTCTCCGTGAACAGCAACTAGGTCAGGCTTCCGTTTCCCCTCTGCTTTATCAAATATCTCCTCTCTGGTCACATAGAGACCCCAGTTCTTCATTCCTCGCTCCATATAACTGACCACTCCATCATGTCTCTTCACCCTAGTCCCACGAGTGCGTTGGCAGATCTGGAGAGTGTGGTTTAGTGTCTCCTGGCGTTGCAGCCTCCCCTGCAACTCCGATCTCCCAGGTGCCCTCAGGAGGTCCGTGATCTAAGTGGGGTTGATCCTTAGATGAATGTACTCAATGAAGTCGCTCCCAGACAAAAACAGCATGCCATCCCCTACCCACTTGTTTTGTTACTGGACCCCACTTGCCTCCTTCAGCGCTGCACCATTAACAGAGTGATACAGTTCCTCCACCCACATCTTCATAATGGATTTTGCTGTTTCCAACACAGATGACCTGTCTGTAAGCCTTAAAGAGTGTTCCTGTTCTAGGAGTCTTTCCGAATCTTGCCCATACACGTAGGAGTTCTTAGTAAGGGACACTAATTTGTTTCTGCAAAGAAGCGGAATAGTCCACCTCAATGCAGCAACTCCCAAACTGCCATTTTTTATATCGGTGTGAAAAAATGCCATTGGGCAGTCATGCGGTAGACGTAGCCACTTCCTCACCGTCACGTGGGTCAACTTGTCCAGGGATCGAAGCAGCCCCAAAGGATTTTAGGTTCGAACCCCGCCTAGGGCATGGGTGTAGTATTTGTCCAGATAGGATATTTCTATGATTTGAAAGAGGAAATAAATTATCATAGGCAACAATGCAGCCTATAAACAAAAGTACTACTGCTGCAACAACTTTGAGTAAAGTATCGACATTGTTATGCACTTCTATAGACATGTTTATGGAGAAGTAATTATTGATAAATTATCCTACATTTTCATTATCTTTGTTTTCCTTCTTGTTTTGTTTTCTTCAATGTTTACAGTGTTATTTTTTGTTATTTTTTTTATTTATCATTTTTCATGATTGTTTAGCATTAAAATGTGCATGTTTACTTTATTGTGGTCTGAGGCTGAGGTGGTTTGGGAAATGTTAAGAGTCAAATTTGGCTCTGCTTCAGAAAAAGGTCATGGTGGATTCTTCCTTGAGAAAAATCTCTCTGAAAACTTTGCTGATTTGATACATGTATCTTGATTTCCTGAGTGAATTTTTTTCTGAGATACAGTTCAAAATATATAAGATGACCAAACATTTGGAATTATGATGCCTTCGTTATCTGGTGCATGGAAAATAGAGGTGTGACATACTAATGATATCAAATGTTTGTGCTAATTATTTTTAACTATTTCCTTGTAAACTATTTGGTATCATGCCTGGAATTTTCTATTCTATTGGTCTTCTCGTTCTATGGGCCACTATTATGACTCATTGCTAAAAGTCTAAAATTTTCTAGCTATCAGTTAAGCTGATAGATAACTTTATGAGAGTGTATTATGATTACATATGTAAAACTTTTGGTTATGTAACTCTACATTTTCATATTTTTAACTGAAGGTTGTTAGCACTGGACAAATCAATTCTCATTTGTTTTCTCATATTCTGCCACCAAGATTCAGTTGTTTGTTTGATTGAATGGAAAAATTACAGAAATACAATTACCACTATCAACTCTGTGTGTCAACACACAATAATGACAAACACTAGCACAAAAGAGGTATTTCCAAACCCTCATACACACACAGGCCCAAACAGCCAGTCATCTTAATATTAAATAATTATTTGATACCTACTTTGCAGAAAGTAAGTTTTGTCCCATTTTCCCCAAAGATACATATCAATTTTGTTACTACAAAACTCCCGCAAACATTTACGCCTCGTCAAAATCAACTTCTTATTAGAGATTTCATCTTGCAGCTGAATAAACAAAGAGTAACTGGTACTAATTACCAACATGGAGTCATAATACACTTTTTCTTCCTGTCTGTTAGTTATAGCTTAACAAAGTCTTTGACAGTGAGTCATAATACCGGGACTAAATGCTTAAGGTAATTTGTATTTAAGGTAAATGTTTCTCTATTTTTTATTGAAGCATCATGAAACCTGAATAACATCCTGACCTGATTTCAGGGGAACCGTCTAATCAAGGACAAAAGACGGGCTCAACATTTTGTGACCCTCTTGCGCAAACCATTTCACCGAAAATCGTCCCTGCCTCACTCCTGTCTGTCGACCCCAATGCTTGAAAAGAGAGTGGTCACGAGAAGGGGAACATGCGATGGTGGAAGAGTGGTGCAAGATATGGGGGGTGGTGCTAGGGATTTAAGTGGCATGGAGGACAGTGTATGTCCCTTGCATGGGAAGACAAAGAAGACTTTTCCACTTGTTTGTGACCTCCTGATTTCCAAATTAACAAGTTCTGCTGTGTAACAGTCTTTCTCATCAAATAGAAAAAGTAACTCAAATTAATACCTGCTTGTTAGTTATTTAGTTAGCTTGTTGGTCTCTAGCTTTAGATACTTGTTGCTCATTTACTTTCTGTTTTAAGTAATAACTTTTTGCTGCTTTTAGTGGATTTTTTACAACTTTATGATATCTAATATTAATATTAATGGAATGATAATTTTCCAGATCATAATAACTTAAAAGTAATGGCAATACTCATTGCCTTTGTTTAATTGGAAACTATTATAATTAATTTCATAATTGGTAAGGAAAAAGGAGTAGTTTTTAAAAATATGCCCATTTTAAAAGAAGCTTTGGTTATGAGTAATGTTAAATTGATTAGTCATCACTGACTGCTTCATTACACATTGTCATTGTTTAACCTTTACATCTCTTGAAAACATTACTTTTTCAAACACTTTCTCAGTGCCACAACATAAGGCTTATATTTTCATAATGACATGGTGAATCTTAGCTTGGGGTGTTTAGTAGCATTATTTATCTTCTAATATATTATTAAACTAAATATCTTTTGGGGCATGCAGATCATTTTACACACTTAACTTTTATTTGCTATTTAGTTTAGGAAACACCATTTCACCAAAAGTTCCCAAACTATAATCGTGTTCTGAAAATTGTGATTTTTTTCAACTTTGTGAGCTACAAGCACTAACTGTGTCTTGTGTGTCAAGTGTTGCCCTATTGTGTGAGTGTTTTTTTCTGGCATTTGTATTTTTTTATTACTACTTTGTAATTGGAAAACACAGATGTTAACATTTTTATTTTGAATCAGGCCGAAAAAAATAATTTTTTTTTGTGTGACGTCAACCTAGTCCTGGATTAGCCTTTAAAATAGGGATAAGAGAAAATAAGATAAGATAATAGACTGGCAACACCAATTAGACACCCTTCAAGTTGGTTCAATGTTTGAAACTTTTAATAGAATTATTCTTGATGGGTATACATTTCTACCATTATAGGATTTTCCATTGTGAGATAAGAATAAGAAATTTTCTAGAAATTGTACCATGGGTGGAGGAGGAGAGCCTACTGGCTCACCCACAGTAAGGATGATCTATATTGCCATTGTATTATGTCATATGCCCTCAACTTTTGATGAATAGGTCATCAAGTTATGTTGAGGATTGCACTTGAAGTCAGCATGGAACATAAATAGCATATAAAAATTTTCATCCTCCCCATAATCATTACTGGTAAATTATGAAGTAAAAACAGTTGTAACAGGGGAAGAGCCCAACTTCTAACCAAAAAAGAAAGAACATTTGTTCAAGGTGAATAAGTTTAAATTAGTGATTGATCATTTGGTTTAATTAATAGAATCATCTATAGCCCTTCCCTTGTACTAAAACCTTGACATGGTGCAAGGACTGGCATGTTCCAATGATCCCTTATAATAAACGTTATAGAGTCAGGTGAGATGTGGTGGAAACGATCCATAATCTAGGAAATAGGTTAAAAAAATTTGCAATTTCCACTTTAAAAACTTCTTCTTTATTCCCACATGTTACGGTACACTACACCATTATCAGACTTGATAATGGTGTAGTGCATCGAAACATGTTGGAATAAAGAAGAAGTTTTGTAAAGTGGAAATTGCAAATTTTTTTTTAACCTATTTCCTAGATTCAATTAAGTATGCCACTAACTTGTGACTACATGTACTTCACATGAGATTCAGGATGGATGGATGTATGTAAGTGAGGTTGCGAGGACACATGCATCGCTATGCCTCTCTCCGATCTTAGAAAGCTCTCCAGAAAGCAGTTTGGAACACAAATCTCGTAAAAAAAATGAATGGTATCAAAACTGCAACTATGAGACAAGCTATACCAGAGAGAGAGAGAAGATTCACTTTGTGCTCTCAATCATTTGGCTCATCTAAATCAATGAGAAAAGAATAGTCGAGGGGGATACAGCAAAATTATGGGCATTTCAACTACATTGAAATTTAAGAGACAATTTTTTTTATTTAAAGAGAGGAATAATAGGACTTTTTTACATAATTAAATTCAGTTTAAAATAACAAATGTTAACATCTGTCACATCAGTGTCTACATAAAGATTAGAGAGAAAACTATCGATTTGTTTTAAATAACCTGGGATTAAATTTACAAGAGAATCACTTGTATCATTATATTGAATTTGTATGTCACAGGTGTACCACAAAAAATGAGCAGTTTTAATTCTCTCATTCTTATCACACACTTCCAGCATTTACCTTTTCCCATTCAATGGGCTTCTAGTATTACTGGTTTTTAAAAAATAACTTTTATAATTCCACAAATAAAAAATTACAATTCACGACCGGTTCCGGCGATGATCGCCATCTTCTGGCAATCATTG
>WURS02082520.1:0-10164 GCA_011762765.2 Rhinocypha anisoptera
TGGTCATGCGGCAATGTGGAGAGTAGCAGTGGAGAGCGGTTTTGAACAAAATATTCGTTGACAACTGTGTGGTCGGTATCCAAGTTATGACGGAGGATTTCAAATTGCTCAATGATTCCACCAAGTGACGGCCTCCACAGTGAACTTTGTAGGAAAACTGTCAGACTATATCTCTAGCAAACACACCCGTCCGATTATACATAAGACGTGCACAAGGGTGGAATCCCAAAGATCAAGGAAAAGTTTAAAGTTGTGTTAGAGTTAGTTATCTCCTAGATTGTCAAACAGAATATCATCTCGAGCCTGCCACTGGAAATTCATTTCCGAGCAGAGGTACCAGACACTGATTGATATTTCCGATATTCGAATCAATCGTTCACTGCGTTCCTGCAGTTTTTATGCAGTTTAATAGCTTGAGAGTGTTGACTTTCTACTTAGGGAGAAAGTAAGGTATTTATGAAAAAAAACTATCTCTTGATTTCAGCAAAATAAAGCGTTTCCAGGTACGCATGACTAGTGCTGATGTATTGACAATATAAATTTCACTGAGGAGCCCGTCACCTGGTGGAATTCCATAATGAAACAAAATAAAGTTTGTCACTTGTATACTTTCCACAATTTAACAGAAAAAAAACGACAGGTTTCGACGATAATCACCTCTTGTCATTCAGTCATGAATGAATGAATGTTCAGACTAAATGAATGTTTCTGATGGACGCCATTACTGCTTATACTCATTATCTATAGCTTCTAAGAAACGTTTATTTTCTGGGCAATTTACGATTATCATTAAAGCAATACGGGTCATCTAAAAGCTCCACTTAAATTCTGCACCCATTTATGGAATCTGAATTTCTGTTTTTATAAAAAATATTGTCCAGTAAATTTTCTTAACTATACTACTGATGCTTCATTAAGTTCTAACATTCGACTTTCTAACATTCCTTCAATGACCTATTAAAATTTATAATTTAGTTTCCCGAAATTAACTTTGGATTTCTCCAAATAACATCCATTCTCCCAGTCATCACTTTTCCGCTCTTCCATCCGTCACTACATCTTCATTATCTCATAAGTCTTCAATCTATTATTATAACTCTTCGTCAAAGATCAGGGTTATGTGTCGCACAATATACGATAAAATGATCCACAATCTTTTCTTAAGGCAATATCTTAAGGCAATCTCATCAACTTCACTCCTGGTTATAATTCCTGGATCCTGGCTTAAGGACCAGGTTTTTCCATTTGGAATCGAAACTTTTCCAGCTCCCTCATCACGTTGTGTCCGTCATTTTCTGTGTTAGCACTCCTTACCTTATTTTATAGCCTATCACAGCCTCGTTATGAAGAAGATATACTGCAATTTTCCAATAAGTAAATATTTATTGCTACCTAGAATTCAATTTTACAATATCATTATCAGATGATGCTGTAATGTTGAAACCAAGACCGCAATAAACCTTTCCTTTGTGCAATATTGCAGTGTACCGTCTTCATTATGTTCAAGCTCCACCAAATCACGCCTGAAACTTCAATTTGTTTTTACCACAGTCTATTATTTATTTCAGGTGCCAACATATCTAAGAAAAATTTTCCATATAATATATTGATAAAGTCTGCATTTGTTTCGTTTTGAAATTATTGTTGAATTATGATCAGGAATTATATGGATTCAAAGGGCGAGACATATATTTTCAATTTGTTCGTAATAGGAGGTGAGTATGAAAAAACTCAATGATCTCTACATATTTTCCTTCTGATGATACTTATGATTATTCTTCCTCGATCCCTAAGAAAAAGGTGTGCCTCGACCACCGAAAATTCAGATCCAAGTGCAAGTGTTCTTTTATTTGTGTTCTATGTTTATCTTGTGCAAGTATGTATACATAACTTTCATGTAAATTTTGACAAGTCACTTCACTTAACTTAGGTTCTTGGTTCTATATTTCAACAAGTAATAACATTCATAATTCAAAGTCCCTAATCACTTATGATTTAAATGTATTCAGAAAATAATGACAGGAGATAAAAAGGTCAATTTAGAAACTCGTGTTTAATTTCTTCTTTCAATAGAGGGATGAAAAATAAGTAATGCCTCAAATACAACATGAATTTAACATGAATGACTCAAATAGTTTCAGGACAGAAACTTTAGTTTTCTGCAAGAATTCAGCTTCGTATTCATCCAATGTCGCATCATAATTGCAAAAAGAGGCAAAAAAATATATTTGTAAGTTGCTTCGTAAGATTCAGGCATAGATTCAAGTTTAAATATACTTACGGATTGATCTCTTAAGGTACTTATTTATTAATTACTATTTCTTTAAATTCATGTCTCAAGAATCGCATAACCTTTCCATTCGTGTGGATGACAGCGAGGATTTCGTGTGGATGACAATGAGGATTTATACTACATGATAGATGTGTGTAATTCCGGTTGTATCCACCAGATGAGAGGAATCGATAAATTGGGCATTTTCAGGCGTTACTTTGTGGAAGCGATTCATAATAAAGATGAAAACACTTGGTTTTTCCACATAAAATTTCATGTGGAAAAACCAAGTGTTTTCATCTTCATTACGAGAGGAATCGAGTTGCAACGGTAACCTCCCTCACTCTCTGAAGTGGCTCTGAAAGGGCGCACGCTTGGTTTGCATTTAATGTCAAGGTAAAAGAGTCTTACTTGAATTTTAATTGATCAAGTGAGCATTAGATAACAATCTCATAAAAAATATTTCCCCATTTAATCCTAAAGAGAGGCTTATGGACTACGCTTACTAGAAAAAGGATGGAAGCTAATAGGAAACACATCGAGGCATGACAGCTTAATGAAAAACACATTGAAACCATAGTAGGTAAGATCCGTAGAGTTAGGCCAAGGATAGCATAAGAGAATTGGATATATAATGGAGAATGTTAGAGTTAGGATCTACAAAGTTATGAAGAGGGTGGCAGGAAAACTTGGAGAATTGCGATATAAAACCAATCTTCAGATTGCAAACTTAAAATTAATAATAACGGTGGCTGAAGAACCATCCTGTCTCATTTTTTGATAACCATTAGAGAAGAACCAATGAAATCAAAGACTCCAAAGATTCATGAAAGGAGAAACCAATGATGAGATTATACATACAATAGATTATATACTGAGGTAATAGAGTTGGAGAAAACCTAATTATAAAGGATCATACGAGGGAAGAGCCTTAGAGGTAGGTCAAGGATGGCACATGAGACACATAAAAATAAAGAAAGTTAGAGTTAGTAACTATGACGTTAGGAATAAGAGCATACCAAGTTGACAGGACGGTTTGGACAGCTTCTACAAACCAATATCTGCATTGATAACCTGTCATGCTGGTAATAAACATCGAACTGAATCACTTCCTAGGCGAATACCTTTCGGGATATGTACAACGTTTATCTGATGCTTCCTCCTTTCACTCAATGCTGCGGGAGCTTTCTCGAACACTACTCCATTCTGTAACCTCTTATTCATCCCATCGAAAATTATTGCCACATAGAGGATTTGCCTACCCGCTCACGGTCCTGTCCGGGACCCATTCCGTATAAATTCTATTGAGGCGCAGCCGTCGTGACTGTCAGAGTTCCATTAATCACGGGACCCCGCGTCAACCCGATAGTCTGAGGCGACTGCCCCATCAGCCGAACCTCTCTCTATAAGAGTCCTCCGAGCGTCTAGACCCGGCAATAAGACATACGTCCTTGCTTACCCCGCCCACTGAAACAGCCAGCAGGGAGATGAGAAGGAAGAGAGGGCATGTGCCGATTGTCATAAAGATTTACGAGTCATAACTGAGGCCCATTATAAAATGTCTAAAATATTTCCAAATATAAGCATGTTACGACGCCAGGCTATAATACTAATTTAAATATCTAATAAAGATGCTAAAATAAGGATTTGTAAAGGTTTGTTTCATGTTTTACATTCGAATTCGACACCGACATTAAATTCAATTACTTTTAATTTAGAAAAAAATATGAACGGTTTATTTTTAAATGCGAATCGCTTTATTCACTTCCGAGCTATTTTAAAGAGTATTATTTTTATATTGTTAAAATGGAAAGAAAAACTTTGCAAATCCACATTAAAATTAATGTGGATATGTAAAGTTTTTCCTTTCCATAAATACCATGGAATTCCACAATGTATCGGCCGCCACCATCGATTTCATTGTTAAAATTCAGCCAGGACAGATTAAAACTGTTACATGTCCATATTATGACCTCAATTTGAATTTACTCTTCAAGAGTAATGCAATAATACGAAAATAGATAAGTGCTCAAAGCGCTTTTTTTATCAATAATCGATCAATAAAATTATTAATCAACTTATAACTTCTTTTGAAGAACATTTATTAAAATGCATAAAGCGCAATTACTTCAGCAGCAGACGCAAGCAGCAGCAAGAACAAATCTATTATTCTGAGTTGATGATCCCCTACATTTAACATCACCAGCCATGGATTTTGTATCGTACAGTGATTCATGCCGTCATACTAAATTCACTGATATATACGTTTATCTGAAGTTGCAGATAGATAAATACGTTAAAGTTCTGCTTCTCTCGATGGCCTGGGCAAGAATTCTACTTTAGTTGAAGAAATGTAACAACTTTGTAAGGTCACAAATTTTTATTGAAACGACCTGTCTCGTCGACTATTCGACATGACCGGTCGTTTCAATAAAAATTTGTGGACTTACAAAGTTGTTACATTTCTTCATTATGAAGTTCCATAAAGTTGAGCCTGATACTATTGAACTCTCAACTTTAGTTTCTGTTTCACGGAAAAAGTTGATTGTAGTAAGGGTCTTGGATATCTGACACATGGAAAAATTTAATTTGTGTAAATGGGAAGGAAAAGATACATCTTATTGGTATGTTATACCTATAAATAATCTAAACTCGTTATAAATGTGTTTAATTTCAATTTTAAACGTCAATAAAAACCTTTAAATATTTTATTTTGAAAGTTAAGTACAAAATATAATAAAAGTATTGCTTTCAAGATGGAGGTAGCAAACGATAGCTTTACAAAATCCATTGACTGAAAATTTAATAGGTGCTCTGATGATAAAATCTGATATCTAAATAAGATTTCGTAAGCCATTAGAGGCATTTCAGTTTCGTTGGGCGTTGAATACTGGATTCATGTTACCGCATGACTTTTTCAGGGATAAAATTTTTAAATGATAACGGAACAACTCTAAGATAAAATGATCTCTGTTTGTTAAAATAAAAAATCACCAGTGCCATCAGTCAAATGATGTGAGACTGATGTCATGTGAGCATTTTAAGATTGCTGTTAAAAAAAAACAATGTGACACAAGGTGTATTTGACGGTTGATTCGTTGTAAGAAGAAAGATTATAAAGTTAAAAAATAAATGGTATCGGTCGATGAATTTGAAAATTGACACAGAAAGCGGGTTTCGACGGGGTACAAGTGTGGAAGAAGAGAATATGTAGCGATAGAATCGTTTGACCCATATCTGAAGCACGAATGCAAGGAGCTCTTCCCTTTCTTCAAACTTCACTCCTTGAATGAGACTTCCGCCATGGTAGAGCTGCTCACTGAATCATGACTTCGAGGCAGGGATGGTGAAATAAATATATGATATGCCGTCTGTTCTCATACAGAATTTCTCCGAAGTCTCGTGGTATACATATTCATTTTAGTCACGTCTGCACCTACATTCACACTAAGCCAAAGGCAAAACTATTCAGCTGTTCAACGTTAGGCAGTGTTTTACGCTTTTGTAGAGTATTAAAAGAAAAGTAAGAAGGAAAATATTTATAAAAGAGGTAATTTTTCATTCATTATTCGCTAAAATTGTGGATTTTACGAGAGAAGAGCGGTTTGGTGTATTTTTACTATCGATACTTGATTAATTTTTGTGAATTATTCCTGCTAACTAATTATGCTCATGCTAATCTTATATCTAAATTAACCGCCATTTTGTCTCAGTCGATTATTTAATTGAGTTTAATGATATGCAAAATTATCTATGAGCACTAGAAATAAAATTTAATAATAGCCTTACCTACATAGCTATTTGTAGTCAACAAAAAGGTCATTTTTATGAAGAATAACAATATAATAATTAAATTTACCAGCATCATAGTAATTATCTTTAAAGAGTATTATTCATCTGTTCCTAAACTATTTTTTCCTGTATGATTTTAAAACAATATTCTCACGAGTAGATTATTAAGTATATGTATTAATGTATTAATGTATTAATGTATTAAGTAATGTATTAAGTAAACACGAACTATATTAAGTAGATTGAATTTTAGTTTTTAATAACTCACGCTTTGACTCTTTTTATATAAATATTTCCATAAGGAAAGAAATACTTTCTGAAGAAAAAAATGTTGTTTGAGGAACTGAAATATCTGAAAGTAGAAAAACAGGTATTCTTAAATAATGCATTTGGAAGCTAATTAAACAACCTCTCTAAAAAAATATCTGAAGAGAAATAAATTATTGCCCTTGGAAACCTGTAGGAGACTTTAGTTTCTAAACTTACGTAAAACCACTTTTTATAATGAATTTTAACCAGTGTTGTAACTCTACTTCTCAGATATGCTGAGCGTAATAAGTAATTAAGAAATGATAGGAAATATTATGATATTGACTAGAGAAGAATCAAAATCATAAATTTAAAATGCTAGATGAATGGAATCTCTGAAAATAAAGTAGAAATAAAGGAAAATGGAATTACGAGTAAGAATATTCGTATTTCAAGAAGGTCATATGAAGCTGCTATAGCTGGAGGAAGATTATTGCTATGAAGAAGTTCATAAAATAACTTTGCATGAGTGGAGACGCGAGGTAATCATGAATAACTCAGCAAAAAGTGGGCTTGTCAAATACAGGATAATATAAGACTGCTAAAAAATGAAGCTGGAAAGTTAAGTAAACACGGTACACAAAAAATAAGAAAAGAACATTAGGAGAAATAAAAATAAAGGCAATTTCATTAAATGAACTAAAACAGATGCCAAAACCTCTGGTTCTTTTTATGGAAGATTACAGAGACGAAATATAGATCCAGGTGTAGTGTGAAAAGCATATGACGAACTATTGAAAGATACATTGGTATGAAAACGAATAAATTAAGTGAGAAATAATCAAAGCACACTAGACTAAATCAAGAAAGAATGAAAGACTATTGATGAATTCAAAGACTAACAGAGACCTTAAACAAGGACATTCTGATTGAAATGGCCAAAAAAATTACGATTTAGTGTGTAAAGAGCAACTAAACCAGAGTTAACATTGATGATCGTGGAAAATCCTAACAGTATTCGGGGAGACAAAAGTAAAATTTATAGGCAAACTGAGTGAAGACCATTTGGGATAAAGCAGGAATGAGAAACTCTGGATAATATCCGGAATAAGAAAGTTATGCATTGCAAGAAGCCGTATTAAATTTCTAGTGATAGAATGAATAGCGGATTTTAAATTTAAGAAGAGAAGAGTCAAAAATTATTAATGGATTTTTCAAAAAGTGATTATTTTAAGTAGGATCAGTAGAAATACCAGGTTCTTCAGAACAACGCTAAGGAGGAAAGATATACAAGGATGTTCGTGGAAGGTCAGATTATCATTTAATGGAATATAATTCATAAGAATAATATATCATCTCCAAAAAAATAGTCGTCCTAATGATAGAAAAAACATATTTGAAACTCGCTATGTAAACAAAAGAAGAAACAATGTGAAAAAGCTCATTAAAGCGATTCTTTTCCAGACTTAATCCTATGGATTTCCTACATATTTCATGGAATGGGTTTGTAGAATGAGTGTCTGCAATTTCAAAAATAACAATTCACTATAACTCCCACCTCCATGGTTTCGCTGTCGTTTACCATCATGAAGTGCACGACAGAGTGACACGACATTGTGAGTTGCAATAAAATGTGATTTTTGGAATTGCAGAGTTTCCTCTTACCCATTCCTCAATAAAAAGATCAATAAAAGTATAAAGAAACGAAATTCATTAGGAATCGGAGAACCATGGTGAACGAGAATTTAGAAAAAGGTAGGAGATCTCCGAGGTAGAAAACAAAATGACATCTATGCTTAGAATCGAAGAGTATTAATAACATGAAATTAAAATACAAACGATATAGTAAAGTCAAATTTCAGCTTTAAAATTATGTTTATGACAATTGTATCAAGGCTATACGAGGCTTTTAAAAATAGGTATATAAAATAAATCGAGTTTATGCAGTGGAAGAATAAGTTTTCCAAGGGATATCTATAAATTTGAGGGGCCGTATTGAGTAGAAAAATGAAAGAAGGGTTTGTCTGTATTCAGGCGATGAAAGCGATTACAGAGAATCGTGAACTTTCGCTTAAGGAGAAAATTAATTTTTACTCTGAGGAATTTCCGGTTGGCTTTTACTCGCAAATACATAGAAAGAGATTCATTGGTAACTCGAAAAAATTAAATCCAGGGCACGAATATATGACAACTGTGATTTCATTATACTTTCCAGTTAAGAATTCGACGAATCACTATCAATTTTATTCTTAGTGAAATGAAGGGTAACCAAATGGAAGATTAATCCACGTAGAAACTCTCAAAAGCTAATCTATTGTATATCGATCATTATATTATTAATTTTTTGTAACTACAATGTTTTACATACTGTGTTACCCATAGACCATTCTCGGAATATGTTAAAAGATTTTCCATTTTATGATACCTTATAATATTGCGTTTTTTTGCTTAACTATCAAGTATTAAGATGTAAACTTCAGTTTCATTCCTCATTATATTTAGCCTAGTTACTGAATTTCTGTTTACTAGTTTTATACTCCGGGCTGGCAAACGTGAGAATTATTGACCAGTGGTTGACTCTGGGAGAGGAAAAAGTTAAGACGAGGGAGGGGAGAAAATTAAGGTGGATGTCGGGGAAAAGGACATCTTCCAATCAGATAGAAAAGACTTTGAGAAAGGAAGGCCGCTGAAAATAATAATAAAGACTTAAGGATATGTCAGTAATCCATACGTAGACGAGACGAAGTTTGTCTGAAAAAGGGGACTGTTTTCTCCGTGAGTGAATTTTGCATAAAACTCCTTTTCGCATTCCACTCTTCCATTCTCTTCTTTTGTCACTCAAAAAATTTTTTTCAGGATATTGCATCGCGTTAGCTTTCCTGTGACACATTTTTAATCGCCCGCCAGGAACGCTAATTCGGAGTCCAATCGTATGGTTCAAACAAAACGAAGAGAGGACTCTCGGAACTATCGGACGAAAGTGAAAGGTCGTAAATGGGTTAAACCTTAAGACATGTATGCTAAAGGTATTGCGAGAGTGAACAGGAGATGAGACTACATCCTCCACTTTCGTTTTCAGTGGTCACGAGGTAACCGAGACTGGCTAGCACTTTGTTCTCTTTTCTTGTCTTCGCGCAGTCCTCACTTCGGAGGCGGGAATTAGGAATTTCCGCCTCCGAAGGAAAATAAACTTCGCATTATTATTTCCGGTGATAGTCACCCGGTATAGAGTCACCGCTAAGGCAAGTGATAACCAAAGGATTGATGAGTCCCTCAATTTCAGCACATTTCATACCAAGTGGAAGAAAACTTTACATAGTTCAGGAAAGAGAGTAATCCTTTTCTTTAACAAAAGTTTACTATACAAACGAAAGACGAATACAGTTTTGAAAATTCCTTAAGCCACGAAGTATATAGTATTTAAATCACCCACGCAATTGCTTTTTGTCTTTGTAGACGAGAGGTAGTGCATTCGGCTGTTGGTTAAAGTTGAGTCCAAATTGATTATCTGCTTTGGGGTTATACAGGTTGGGGCATAATGGGGTCCCTGATTTCGTGGGTAATTCGCAACAAAACGGTTCAAGATAATTATAATAAAGTTTTATTTCTGAAAAGAGCATAAAACGCCATTTTTTAAAACCAATTTTTGAAAATAATATCATCCAAGTGCCCGCCTTGGCGAGCGAGGTGACCCCACAGGAAATAGTCTCATCTCACCTGACATCGGCATGATGAATACTGAGAATGGCGTCTTCCCCCCGGAACTAACAGTACCTGCCGCACTTATCTAATCTAGTCGGAGTGCCCTACAGTGATTTTTTGAAACAAGGTACTCCATTTTGCCCCCCCCC
>WURS02082531.1:0-10164 GCA_011762765.2 Rhinocypha anisoptera
CGCCCCTTATTTTCTCTCTCTCTCTCTCTCTCTCTCTCTCCCGTCTTCTCCCCTCCTCCTTCCCCCCTCGTTCCTCCTTTGCCATCTCTGGTTGTTTCTATTTAAGTGCTTCTGGGATGGGATTTCCTTTTGTCAACACAAGAGGTCGACGGATTGCACTCCTCGCCCTGACATCCCGAAATGTTTGCGTCAATGTTCCATTTTCTGAACTTGGTTTCGCGCGAAACTCTTTACTTTTTTTTTCGTTTCCACATCTGTGTGTGTGTGCGGTCAGTGCTATTTTTAGGAAATATGACGTTTTACGTGATTGGATTTTTCATAAAGGCTCTTGTTCGTTGTCTTGGGCATTCTACCTTGGGTTTTTTTTATCATCTTGGTTCTGGTTCTTTCGAAGGCTGTTTTTGTCCTATTTTACTCGGAAAGTGGCATCCACGCTTCTTTGTTACCTGCGGTCACTTCGTTTTATTTTTATTTGGAGATCAAAATTAATTACTGGATATATGTATATATCGAAAACGAACGAAAGCTTTCATAGGACACTCAACATTTAATCGAACAGCTTGAGGAATTTTTACATTGACAGAAAATCACGCAATCCCTGTTTCGTACAGCAGTTAGTAATACTATAAAGAGGTAAAAGTTTAAAAAATAATGGATGAAAATTGTATGTAGTGTTAACATGGCAGTCAGATATAATGGGACCAAGAGAATTAATTAAAAAAGATTGTTGGTTAGAAAAAATAAGATGGAGATGGAGGAGAATTTGTGAAAATTAACTCAGGGAAGAGTTTGGATATAAGAATTCGATAGGACAAAGAATGTTTTTCTAAACACTAAATGATGACATATATAAAGTACACTACCTTTTCATATTTTTAAAAATGTGAATGTGCGTAATAAGTTAAATGAAATGTACCCAATAAATGAAATTCCAAAAATTATAGACAGTCAAAGAAGGTAGGAAGGGGGCAATAAAAATATAATTGTCTGTTCCGTTTTGTGGCTGGAAAAATGCCAATTCGACTTAGAGGAGGTCGTTTGCGTGAAAAATGATTAACAGTAATGCGCAACATGGCTGAGACAACCATGATAAGTCAAATGTATCTTCTGAAGCAGCAACTCCATTACAAGAATTAATGATGCCCAAAATATAATGAACACTGTGAAAATAAGGAATTCATAGGAAAAATCTTAACCTGAAGATAGCCAAGTGAACATTCTATGTAGTACCCTGAAAACCTTCACCCTTGGGTGTCAGGTCAGACGGTGCTTCGACTCCAGGCATGCCCTAAATTAACTGACTACAATAAATTCCGTTAAAAAGTTTGTAATCACAGTGAGACAACGTTTGGGAAGATGTTGACTTTGGTATCAATTGTGTGTTTGTGCGCGCTTTATAACTGAAATGGGTCAGTATATAGTATCTGTATGATAAATTGAATTTCGTGATACTCAGAAAAGTAATGAAACCATGAGTTCTGTGGACAGCAAGATTGCATTGAGTACGTAAAAATAATTCATACTCCATAAAATCAAGGAAGTAATACCTTCGGATTCGGAATATAAAAAATTAAAAGTAATTCATAAACGTAACTACCTCAGGCGAAACTTTGTGGAAGTCCAGCATACTGGGAGTAAAGGAAGTAACTCTGCAGTTTCCATATGAAATTTTATTTTCCACGACCATGGTTTCATAGCAAAAGCTACATCATCAGGTTGTCATCTACCTGATCAGTATTTTGAAAGCCATGATCATTATTGAGATGAGTTTATTTCATTTTCACGGATATAACTTCAAGGATAAAATAATTTTTTACTCTTTGTATTTCATTTTGGCTACAGACGCGTATGGATAACTTTTTTGATGGATGGTTTCGGTGATTGTGGATCTTTTTTTTACTCGCAAAGCTTTATTTTTAACAAAAAAATGTACGTAGAAACAGAAAATATTTTTAAAAATCTTAAATTTGAATGAAATCCTCAATTTTATCGTTATATTTCTTACGCTTACTACGCATCCATTGGTTCTTTGAATATTGTGGCGAAGTGAAATCCGAAAGGATACTTATAAGAGCTTAACGGATTTTTCTCTGTAGATTAATTCTTTACGAGATATTTCAACTCGGAAACCTTCCTTAAAACTATTCGCAAGCACAATGAAAAAGGAGTAATTCCAATAATACAAGAATTTATGACTACTTTGAACTACTTCAGCACTTGTTGGACATGTAGGACTTGTAGAAAATGTAGATTAATATGGTGCTCATAAAAGACTACCGCGGAATCAGATGTGTTTAATCTTTTCAAATTGTTAATCCGTCTTGCGAAATAAATAAGAAATATTATTCCTAGCCACAATCTACTTAGGATTGAATTCAATTCACAGTCCTGTGACAACAGTCTGTCTCTAACTTGGAAAATATTTTCGTGGAGAGGGCTTATTTTTGTCGGCCTTTTCAAGGATTTGATGACACCTTACCCTTTTTCTTGTCAACAGCTTTATGTCAGTTGTAAGGATATTTTTCTACCGTTTTCGCAGCCGGTGTCTTTAGATGATGTTATAGATTTCCACTTCAAGTTCAGAAAAAGCTGACTAAGACTCCAGAGGATGAATAAGAATGATTTATTATGGTTTAACATTGGACAAAAATAGGTACCATAAAAAATTTCGCTACTAGTTACATAACTCAATGCTTTGTGGATAAATCTCAAAATTTTTAATTGTCCTTATCGTACACTGGTCCAAGACCTTGACAGAAATTTCCGACGAAACCAATTGTCCAAGTCTGGTAGGCCTTCATTAATTTCTTATTTGTACTTATTTTTCTTGTCCTGGATTGCGTCAAATCTTTAATGTAATTTTCTACACTCGGTAAAAAACTTTAAATTTTAGTTTATTTATGAATGTTTTGTGTCCCATGAGTAAGTATTATTAGGGGAATTTCAAATCAATGTTACAGTTTCAGGCATTTTTTCTCCTTCGTTTTCAGTGAGATTTTCCATTGATTTTGAATAATACATCTTAATCTATTACTACGATCACTAACATGGCACTAATATACAAGGTACGTCCTTTCGCACCTCGGTCTTGTATCGATACCTGTGAAAGGCGATAGTATCGAATGCGTGACGTAGTTCGGAAAGTAAGGTGGCTGATAGCCTCTTGGTGTATTGCAGTGTGTTGTGAACTTGAGACCTGTTTTCGGAAGTTAGTTCAATCGTGTATCTTCCGGTTAAAACGGCAAATATTGAGCCTAGCGAAGTCATTTTGTGCTGCGTTTGAATGCAGCAATAGTCGGAGAAATGGCGAGGGAAAAATTAAGTTTTTTTTTCCGTTTCCCCGAAGAAACTTCAATGAAAACGAAGTGGATTCAGGTATGCCGGCGAAATGACGACTTCTGTTAACATTATACGTAATCTCTCAGCTATTTATTTATGCTGATGTCCAAATACATAACGTACAGTTTTCCTTAACATTGAAATGAAGTAATTGTTATATATATGATAAAAATTATATCATGTATAACTACACCCGAAACGCTGACCATAATTAAATTATAATTCATTGATGATTCTTCGGGAAGGAATAAATCGATTCATTTATTTCGTGTTACGTGTGGACAAATGACAACATATAATATAAAAATGAAATTTCCGTAAATAATCCACTGGCAACCGCCGACGCCCAGTGAAACAGTGATTATTCACACCGTAGTTCTTTTACTTGTAAAATGTTATGAATCTACATGACAAATACTTTATTATCACATCTGTGTCCTTGAACTCCTTATAAAAGGTCTCCTGGAGTATAATGTTACCATTTCCGTATGATCTACAAATGTGCCTTTGAGAAAAATAAAGTGCTACATGTGGGGTTTATTCCGCCGCAGCTTGCTCTCCGGATGACGTCGCGGCCGCAGACTCGCAGAACGGACTCATTTTCGTTCACGGGAGCGTACCTAATATTACTACTACCTAATATATCAGTACCATGGTCCTTTAGTAGGGGATTGTCTTCACTTTGCGCCAGCTTCAACAACACACCGATGCACATTATTGAAAACGAAAATGTTCTGGTAATACTGATAGTGGGGGTAGTTTGGGGAATGTTTGTGTTCCTGAAGATGAAACCCCCTCCGCTGCGCTGGAAGACGATGAAATCTAAGAATAACAAATGATATTCCTTTCCATCCAATATATATTTAACTTACTGCTCTATTCAGCCATCCCTCTGACCAAGAAGGAGGAGGGAATCTCACTCCATATACAACCCTGTCTATCCCTATTCCTCATATTTTCCTTGTCGCAACCGTTCTCTTTTCCCTTTGAGCGAAGCGGTCCCCAGGATAAAGCGCCCGTCTTATTTCTATTTGAGAAAATCCGCAAAAAAGAACAACTAAGGAAGTTTTCTTTCTTCCATATCCTTTCCCACTCCCTTCCATTTCCTTCCACTCCTTCAGTTCTTCTCGTTTCCTAAAAAAAATGTCTCATATTTATTATTTTCTTTCACTTTCAATTTTCACATCCTCCTCGGCGTAGCAAAGAAATGGCATGCTTGGGTTTAGCGAAGGTTTTAAAAATCTATCCTTCGTGAAAAACAACGCCATGAGCTGTTGGAGGATAATGGTATTGAGGTTATAAGCTTGCATTTTGCCTCTTGAAAAGGAATTTGCCCATTTTCCCCAAGCGATTCATAAGCTGTGTTAGATCCGTTATTAATTATTTTTCATTCTTTGCATTAATTATATTATTTTAAAAGATTTATGTAATTAATTCTTGAATAATCTGATACGTCATTTTATACCACAGCTTTTTTCAACTTTTGGGACATTACAAGAGTAAAATCACACTTGCTCTTTTTATATAATTTTTTGTGATATTATTATTTTCGAGACCGGTAATTCAAAATTACTTAAGAAATACCAACTAATTGAACCTCGTTTCATCTCCATAAACTTTTTGTATTTCATTTTGTAGAAAAATACGCTGAAAAATTACATAGCAATTTTATAACACCGAAGTCACTAATTAAAATATCTTAAGGCATTTTTTTTACATGAGAAAATTTTGAATTGAAATAAATTATTCTCAAGCCTCGAAACTCTATCAACATATTTATTGAACAGAGTGTGTGTTCTTTTCCTTGCTCTCCTTTGCCTACATAACGATCTCCTTTGTTTAACGGCCTTTCAGCATTCCATCGCCTCCTTAATACCTCTTCCATCCACTTTTCCTGCCTTCTTCGAATTTTCTCCAATAACTTCGAACTTCCACGGTGCTCTCCTTTCCCGACCACTTCGAAGACTTCTTGTGACTTTTGAGAGGTCTGATATTAAACAACTTCTTTTATATTCGAAACGGAAATTTTCATCGACTTAAATTTGGTATTCAAATTTGATATTCAGTTGGTCCTTTACTTAACGACAATATTTGTAATTAAGTTTTTTCAGAGTGGTGATTTGTGTCGAAGATAATCTCACGTTTCTTATGCCATTAATATTTATTGGATTTTCACAGAGAGTACTATATTATTTCAAACTGGGTTCATATGATAAGAAATATTCCATATTCTTTTCAAAAGACTGTCACAATTGATAAATAAACATTAGACCTGTTGAATTCAACTTTTCAAATTTCATGTAATAAATTTCACCATAATAAATCATAGCATAACTGATAACATGATTAATATTATGTCTTTAGATTAGTATAATTATTCTATAATTTAAAAATCCTTGCGACCGGATTATTGCTCTCCTTAGAGAATTATAAAAATTAAATGGCATTAACATCATTAACCAGGGAATACATTTTTAAAATTAATGTTCTTTTTTGTGATGATTATCCTTAAAACGTATATAATTTTGTACTAGTTCTAATATAATGTTGTTTTGGTATCGAAATTACTAATATTATCCTTAGTAAAAATAGAAGGTACATTAACTGAATGCAGGGAATTAATGAACTTTTAATGAATTCTAAAAATACCCTGGCGTAAATATCTAAATCCTTGAATTGATAAGTTTTACATCATTCTCTTCAGCCAGCATAGATTTACTGTTATTTAACCAATCTTACAAAAAAGATAATATTAATAAATAAATACATTGACAAATTTCCAGAAAAGTGTGATTCAACCATTTATAATATGAGCCATATGACTAACATAATTAATTATTGGCTTTTATATTATATGGATCAATCTAATTTTTAAAAAGTTTACATTTATGAATCAATGCTTTTAACATCTGTATATATTTAACAGAAACCAAGGGAAAACTCCTGAATAATAAAATATTTAAAGGATGTATTTGCTCTACGGAATTCAGCTAACTTAAATGTGATTAGAAAAATAATTCACCGAATGTAAATGAATTATGATTATGATGGCCTCTATAATCTCTATAACTATAGTTTCAGTCATATAATTTAACTTGATATATACTATATAGGTACCATTAGATATGTGGTAATTATAGGGAATTGTATCTGTGATTATCAGCATTAGATTTTAAAAAATGCTTTCTTTGAGATTTCCTTTACTCGTAACCTTCCCACGACAACTGTTATTTCCTCAATCAAAGTGGTTGTTTGTGCATAAATATACGGAGCATTAAATATATGCATTTTTGTTATTTTAAACGCGGTCATTCAATTGTATCGTGGTTTATTAGGAAGAAAAAGCTACCATCTGTTCTACGAAAGAGCATTATCCATATCGCGAATCCATTATTCCTATTTGGTTTTATTGCGCTAAAAAGAAGAAGTACTAGATGGAAGAGGTGCACTCAATATGCCTAGATTGCCACATTGTTTGTAATGGTAGAAGATCAAATGTCATAAAAAGAAGATCTCAAACTGAGATGGCATTTTACGAAGAGGCCTTATGACGAGAAAGCAGGACGTTTATGCGTTCCCGTGGAACGCGACGCCATACAGATAAAAGAAATGGACCGTAGAGAAAGCAAACTGGAGGAGAGTAAAAGATCTCGGAACTTGGTTGCCAGAAGTGAAAGAGGAGAATTAAACGGAGTGAATGCATGACGGGAGCTTCAAGAAAAGTGTAGAGGACGCGCTTTGGGGTGTGGAATAACCAACCATATGGATAAGCCACACCTTGAAGCTCAAGTAAGAGGTATCAGGTAAGACCTGTAAGATAGGTCACGCTAAAGATAACAGATATCACGAATAAAGGGAAAGCACCGAATAGGATGGAATGAACTACTCCAGTCAACCAATATATTACTACAGAAACTTGAAAAAGTTATGATGTTCCATAGTAGATTTTAAAAAATCCTAATTTCTAAAACTAACCTCTCCGAACAATAAAAGCCAAATAAAAGTTCAGCATAAATATCAACCATACAAATTTAACAGTAGACGATATAAACACTGTTTTACTGCACGTTATAACATGAGTTACGCTGACATAATTACTTCCAGGCGAGAAACGTATTTCTAAATCGTTCGAATTTCGCTCGGCGCAACACTAAAGCCATATATTTCAAGTAAGAATGGAAGTAGTGAAAAAATGTTAAAAAAGCATTAAGAATTTTTAAAAAAGGTATTAAAAAGTTAAAAAAATTGTTAACTAATTGTAAAAGAGGGTCATATAAACATGTATGGGAAGCGTTTATATAATTCGAAAGTGACACATGGACTATTGAAGCGTCAGAGAAAAAAGGATTGACATCAATGGGCGTGCGGTATTATGGAAGAATGATGAAAATTAAATTGATAGCTCCAATAGTCAACGACGAATGCTTTTAATAGCCAGCAAAATGAAAATCTTACCGTCTACTTTTGCTAGAAGAAAAAGTAAATTTATGGAACATATGTTGATCCATGACAGTTTAGTTGAGACTGTACGGGAAGGCGCCGTACAAAGTGAAGAATGCAAGTGGCAGGCCATGATTTGAGTATGAGAACCCGATAATAGAGTAGGTGTGTTATGAATTATGGACCTATGAAGAGATTGTGGGAGGAGACAGGATGTCTTTGAGAACTCTTGTAAACCAATCTTGGATAGCCTATAGCGTTGATGATGAATAGGTTTGTAATATAACAAATAAACTAATTAATAATCATTGTCGTGTTGGAAATTAATCGTCGAAATGAAATATATTCAACCCTTTTTTTTTATTTCCATTGGCACTTTTTTAAGGCTTATAGATGTTTAAGACTTAATACATGTTAGCAATGGAAAATATTTCAAAAAGATATTCTGAAGAAAGTTAAATTTGCACTTAAGCGCCCATTCCAAAGGAGATTTTTCCCTGAATTACTGTCAATAATCCATAGGAATTACCATGATAATAGAGAGAATTACGTTCTAATTTCGGCATATTGAAAAAGTTTTTTGCTCGATCTTCACAACTTATCGGAATCCTTACTTCATGCATTATAATATTTTATTCGATAACCTCCAACACACTTGTGGTTACGAACTAGGCACTTTTTCATTGAGTGAATTACGCTTCATTCCCGTCTCCCATTCCGTGACCTTAGACGATATCAATAAAGGGATGTAGCAGGTATCCGTCTGTGGTCTTATCGATTAGACTACCAAAGAGACAGTGAAAGTAAGCTTTCTTTAAAAAACTTTAACCGATCACCTTTCAGCGAAAAAAACGGAGAACGTCATCCACAGCCTCTCCCTTCGGGGAGATATTGGAGAACTTTGAAATTCATCTTGTCGCTGCCTTTCTTACTTATCTGCCTTTATATCCGGAAAAGTCATAATCACGTTGTTTTTTTTAGTATCCGCTGAAAGACCGGTAGAAAGAGATCTGCCCTTAGCATTTTTATTATCTCTTTTGAATAATATTCTAGATTTTGAGGAAAAAACTTTGATAATATTAGTTTAGAATTCGCCATCATAAGGCCAAAATTGAACCTGATTATGACCTTGTATCAAGTTGGTGATCAGCATTTATTATTTATCGACTGTAAATTTATTCAATTTATACAATGTGTACACTTGCAGTTGCATACGCTTGTTCAAGCTTCCATACTGAATACCTGCGTCCCACAACCTCGAGGATGAATGCGAAGGATGACCCAATCGAACAGTTTTTTTTCCTTTTGTGTTGAAATATTACTCAGTTGTGAACTTACTTCATTATGATTTCTCAAGTGGATTTTTCTTTTTTGATTCAGTCATGTCAGATGCTGAATCATCAACATAAAGCTTACCTACTTTTTATGTTCCTTCGGTGATTGATATGACGTCGTAACAACATCACAGTCATGTCTACAAAATGAATACCAGTCCCTAAACATTGTGATTAATTAATCGTACCCACTTGCACTGAATAAAAAAACCATAGTTTAAACCAAATGGTGCTTTCCTTCATTAACAGTTTCGCTAATCTTTTGAAACTATTGGGACGTTTGAAACTATTGGGACGCCTCTATATTTACGTACTGATCTTTATTGAGAGTGCCTGCGTTGAAAACCCTTCAGTTTGACGGGGTCTTGATTTCATGTCCCATGACTTTTACTAAATCGAGAAAAAATGGAAAAAATAACTGATAGCAGATAAAATTCTGGCGGGGGAAATTGAATTACTTCCTCCGTCTGGCAGGAAATCAATGGAATTGTATCAGCGTTCCCATTTCTATACGTTCCGACCCGCCTTTTGTATTTCCTTCCAGCCCCAAAGTCTTCTTGCTTTTTCTCCTAACCTCCTCCAGCGACGGAGGGCGCACTCAAATCGCAGTTCGTTAGTTAATTGTCCGTCCACCTTGCGGAAATTGAATTTTCTTTTTCGTTTAATTGATTAAGTTTACAGCGGGGATATCCTTTTTATTGGGAAATAATAAACACCTCATGACGAAAGTCCGTTGTTACGACGGCCACGCCTCTCCCTCCGCCGCTCCTCCTTCCTTCCACTTTCCTTCCTTCTCCCCCCTTTCATATTCTTCACCAGTCTCCCTCCCGGTATTATATCCCAGCATCCCTCCGAGCTCCTGCGTGCTTCCTTTCCATTCGTTCCTTTTGGATCTCTCTCTCTTCATAACCCCTCCGTTTTTCGGCATCCCTTCCGACCGCCACCGCACTCACCCCCCTTCCCCTTTGGCCCTTCTGCCCCCCCCCCCCCCCCGCCCTCCCCCCCCCCCCCCCCCCCCCCCCCCCCCCCCCCCCCCCCCCCCCCCCCCCCC